>JAWVMR010000008.1:0-71862 GCA_036321205.1 Trypanosoma caninum | reverse complement strand
GATAGCTTGAAACCTTGCTGCCAGTAAAGTAGTTTAACATAAACAAAAGGAAAATTTATGAATAATTGCTTTTTAAGGGCGGCAAGCTCACATTATTTTTTTTTTCAATTTCCATCTTTTTTGTGACCGTTATAGTGCTGCATAAGGCAGTGTATTTTCAGTTTGGTGCTTGCAAGCGTGGATTTATTTTTTTTTGCATTTTGGTTGTGGTAGTGTAAGGGAATTTTTAGGTTAACTGGCGTAATATAACATTTTTGATGACACAAAAATTGCAATGATGTGCAGCTTTCGTTTAGATAAGGAAGCGTGTTGCCGAAAGGAGTATTTCACGTTTTGGGCTAGTGGGAGATTGGGGCCACGATAGGGCGGTAATAGTTGCGAGGGCATATATTTATTTTTGATATATATTTTTGTTTTTCTTGGTTTAACTAATTTTATCATATATAGATGTATACTCCTACATAGGTATAATGAATGGTGGGGATATTTTCTTATCCGAGCGTTTTGTAGGCTAGCTATTAATACGTGTAGACAACACAATAGGTGTTTTTTTTATTCATCGAAGTATATATGTGCCTTTGTACGATAGAAAGAGGTTTCTTTGTATTTACTTACTTAACAAGCATGTTTTTTTTTTTTTTTGTTTTTTTTGTTAAATAAATGAAGGAATTTCAGATAACTTTGTTATTTTACAGTTAACGTTTGCACTAAAAAAAAAGGGCAACTATTTTTGTTTTTGTTTATTGAATTTAATCAAATTAAAAATTAGATTAACTTTGTTGTTTTTTCTTTAAAAAAAAAAAAAGGAAAATATACTATAATTCTCAACAACATTGATTTTGCATTTAGTTTTGCGCTTTAGGACCACTTTGTCGAAAAAATATAATTTTTTTTTTTTGTTTGCGGGGAACTAGTTTAAAGATATTTGTTTTTAACGGTTGCTTTTTTTTTTTTTTTGACACATGGGCTGATTAGAATACAGTTACAAATACACACACACACACGCAAAAAAAAAAAAAAAAAAAAAAAAAAAAAAAAGTGATTTGAGGGAATTTTCATTGTTTTTTTTGTACTTTTGTGTTGCACATGCTGTCTGTAAACCTCTCTTAAAAAAAAAATCTAAAGAATTGCTTTTCTTTTTTGAATTTGTTGTTTTTTAAAGAGCATTATGTTAATGTCTTGTTAAGAAGGTTTTTTTAAAATAGGCTTGAAGGTTTTGCAACGCTTCCATAACAGGATGAACTTGCTAACCGCTTCCCAGTTTTTTTGATGGCATTTATTTGTGATTTTACATTATTTTTTTTTTTAAGGCTTAAAAAATTTTTAAATTATGAACCTGTGAAAAGTAAGTTATAAACGGAAATGGCACAGATATATGTGTTTGAGTGAATGTTTTAAAAAATAACCTTGATTTTTTTTTTTTAATTTTGTTGTTGTTCTACCCCATTAAAAATCTAGTTGGGTTTATTGGGCTGTTATGTATATTTGGTTAAATGCGCATCTGGTTACTCTATATACGGATAATACTGTAAATTTTGCTGTGTTTGTACCCTTTTTTTGTTGTTGTTGGGGGCGGGTGGGTGAGTTTATTTGATACGCAGTTTTTAAAAATATTGGTACATCTTCTCATTTTATTTTAGTTGTTTGCTAATGAAAAACCTGGAACAGAATAAGACAACGTCAATTGTTTGTTTTCGCTGTGGTTTAAAAATTGGGAAACGTGCTTTTCAAACTGCGATTTTGTGTAAACTTTGCTGTCGACCTTTTCACCATAGATGTTATTTAGCTGAGACAGGTTTGAAAAAGAATAAAACTAGTCCTTGTGTCTGTTGCCTTTCCGGCATTATGGAGATGCCCATTTGTTTATCTGTTCAAGAGTACCCAGTTGCTGCGAAGTTTCTTCGTGATGGTTATTGTATTATTCCGCTTGCAAGTACCAAAAAAGAGCGAGAAATTCTTTTGGAAACATTAGAAAATTACCGTGCCAATGCAGAGCGCTACTTTACATCGTTTATGCGCTCTTACGAAACAAAAATTGAGTTTTCTACAACAGCACCTACTCTTGAAACTGGATTTTCAAACTTTAGACAAAGGGGGAATGGCAGGTTTGAGCTTATTTCTCCTGAAATTACAAAGGAAGTACTTGGTATTGTGGAGAGTTGTGATTATTTACTTAGCAATCTAGACATGTTGTTGACATCTACAGTCAAAGGTGATCGACTTGGCAAAAGCGTAATATCGACTGGTTGTTTTTATTCTCTTCCAGGGAGTTCAAAGCAGGATATTCATACAGATGGCCCTTCATTAAGTTCAGTGGTGGATTTATATCCGTATGCTATTAATGTTTTTATACCACTTGTTCCTTTTGATGGAAGCAACGGTACTGAAGTGTTTCCCGGATCTCATCACATAGATTGGAGCTCTAGGCCCATATCAAAGCAAAAACCAGTAACACCCGTCATTTCTTTGGGAAAGGCGTTGTTATTTGACTATAGACTTTTACACCGTGGTCTGGGCAATAAACGAGGCTCACCTCGTCCGTGCTACTATACGACATTTGGTCGGTCATGGTATGAGGACACATTTAACTTCAGTCAAAGTCGTTACAAAACAACGTTATATGTGCCTTCGTACTTATTGGAGCGTCGACGTGAGAAGTCATATAAAAAAAGGAAGATGGAGTAGCCGGGGTTTTATTTACTGTCGCCGCATCAAAAAAAAAAAAATACTTATAATATGTAATTGTTTTTGAAGCGTTATCTTATTATTAATACAAATAAAATGGGGCACGCAATAATTGGCATAAACAAAAACAACAAAGACATTTTTTTTTCTGTTATTTCTATTGTAGTAGTTATTGTTTTTTACAAGTGTGCAAACAGTTCAAAAAAAAAAAAAAAAAAAGAAAAGAAAAAATACACCTATTCAGAAAAATGGGTCTTCTTACATTGCTCAGAAAACTTAAGCGAAATGACAAGGAACCACGTATTCTTATTCTTGGCTTAGACAATGCTGGAAAGACATCTATTTTACGCAAGCTTTCGGATGAGGACCCCACGACCACTCAAGCAACACAAGGGTTTAATATCAAGTCTATTAATTGTGAAGGGTTTAAACTTAATATGTGGGATATTGGAGGTCAAAAGGCAATACGTGTTTACTGGCCCAACTATTTTGATGAAGTGGACTGCTTGATTTACGTTGTGGATTCTGCTGACAAACGCCGACTAACTGAGACTGCACTGGAGCTCGAAAATCTTCTTCAGGAAGAAAAATTGCGCGAGGTCCCCTTCCTTGTCTTTGCTAATAAGTGTGATCTTGCAACCGCTATGTCTCCTGAAGATGTCAGTACTGCCTTGAATTTACAAGGCTTGCGTGATCGCACATGGTCTATCCAAAAATGCAGTGCAAAAACTGGGGAGGGTCTTAACGAAGGTCTTGAATGGGCAGTAAAAAATTTAAGAAACTAAACTTGAGGTAACTAGATTATATATATATATATATATTTTGTAAAATTGAACTGGAGTCTTCTGATTATAACATATATAAATGAATATAAATAAATAAATAAATAAATAAATAAATAAATAAATAAATATATATATATATATATATATGTATTAATGTGGTTATGTAGATGTAGTTGTTACACGAATCTTGTATATCCTGTTTTCACCTATCATTTTTACACATACAGCTAATTGGGAGTTTATAAAAGTGTTCTGAAATGTTTTCTGCGGTCAGCGTTTGTCGTGCTGCACTTGTGTCACATCGACCTGTTTTGGCTTCATCAATATCCACTAGGATGCTTGTCAAACGCCTCTTGGGTGAGTATGGGTTCCACATTCCCAATATTAGTGCAATTAATTCAGTCATAACCAAGACCAATGGACATGGGTTACCGGGCACTGCGGGTATTGTGGGAAGAGCCGCATTTTATGTTACTTGTATGAGCCCTGAGGCTGCAATTGTTGACATTGACAAGATTTTTTTGGATATTAAGGATGAAAATTTAAAATACCTTGCAGCGGCTGTTCGTCTTCGGGCGAGAGGCAAGCTTTTAGATATTAAGGAAACAGGTTTGAAAGTGAATGGTGGGTCAACAGAGATGGATGTGTCTGACCTTCGCGGTGCAGTTGTTGACGATTATGAAGCTCTTAAGAAATGTTCTAACGGATGCTGGCTTCTTGAGATGGCTGGAGCCGAGTATTCTCTTTATGCAGGAAAAACTGAGGCTGCCTACAAGAGTTTTTGTGAAGTGGAGAAAAAAATAAACAATTTTATTTTGTCACTTCAAAGCACGTCTATTTCTTTTGAAGTGGCTTCTACTGAAAATACACCCTTGGCATCGTTGCTAGTATTTTTGTTTGGGCGCGTCCGTGCTGCGGAGGACACAAGGCCATTTTCCTCGAACGTGGTAGAAGAGGGTGTCAAGAGTATTTTGAAGGATGAATCGATTGCTGGTTTTTTTACGGCGTTTAAAAAAGAACTTGGATTTTCTTTTACCGATGAGGAGGCGATTGAACTGGCATATATTTTTGATGCTGGGCAGGTTCGTCATTTTTTTCATGATTATTTTTTATCAGGGGTCGAGTACGATGAGTGGAACTCTGAACGTGCAAGGAAAGCCAAAGATAATATTGTTCAGGCATGTAGGCCATGCTCTGCCAAGTTTTCTGAAGACATTTTTGATAATGTGAAGAACTCAGTGCCTGCTCAGGCTTTTTACGCTCCAGAAGACCAGCTTCAAAGGTTTCTTTCTTTGTCTGGTCATAAGAACTACCTTTCAGAGCTTAGGACAGCTTTTGGGCCTGGTCCAGAGAGTGTGCTCGCAAAGACTGACGAGGCTTACTTTGAAGCTGTTAAGGTATTGGATCAAGCACCTCTTTCCGCTGACACCGCTGGTACTGTCGCGTACCCACTGAAGCAGAAAGAGATTTGTTGTCAGTTGGCTCTCCAGTTGTTATATCGAACACGGGTGAATACCGCTGTTGCACTGACTCAGATGAATCGTCTTTCTGATGCAATTGAGATTTTGGATGCTATAATAGCCGCAAACGAGTTTATTTACATGTGGCGTGCGTATCTTGCAAGGGGAGAGGCATACAAAAGGTTGGGTCTTGTTAGCAAGTCTGACAAAGATTTTCGCCAATTGTCATCTCTTAAAAAGAGTTTTTGCCAGGAGGTGTAGCTGAAGATACATAGGATTTTGTATGAGGGTATGTTGACTATTTTACAAGCAATATTTTTTTGAGCAGGTATATATATGGGGACTAAATAGAGTGATATGTATGCTGTTTTTGTTTTGGATTTATAACACTGACCCTATTAAAGAATTATTAGTATTGGGCAATAATAGGAAGCGTTACTTTGGAAGTGCGCAGTGGTCTTTTGAGAGGTGTGTGGAGTAGAAGTAAATAATAATAAAATGGAAATAATAACATGTTTTTTAAGGTAAGAAATGTTGATGCAAATTTCTGATGTTTTAATTTTGTTTAAGTATGAAGGATGTTTGTTTTTGCACTTGCACTTGCAAATGTATATATATATATATATCTTTTTTTAAGTTGCTATATATATATTAGATACACAAGGGGGTGGAGGAGCTGAGGAATGGGGGTAGGCGCAATGCTAAATAGCCTGCTTTGTTTTGTGGGTCTCAGAAAAGAGTGGCCGCTGTTTACCCTGGATGAGGTTCGTGAGCACAGTGATCGTTTTTCTGCATGGTTAATTAAGGGAAACTCAGTATATGATGTTACCTCCATCTTGGAGTCTCATCCTGGGGGGGCCGATGCGTTACTGCGTCGTAGTGGTGGCGTAAAAGATTCTACAGAAGATTATTACTTTCATAGTCGTGCTGCACGAAAATTGTGGGCCTCTCTTAAGATTGGCGAGTTGGTTTTGGATAGTCTTGTGGACGGAAGAGACTTTGAGGTTTCTTTGCCTGATTCACTGAGTGAGCATCTCACACCCGTTGCATCGCCCGTAGACCACTCTTGCGAAGGGAAGGACTCTGTAGACGATGGCGATTGCTGCTGCACCTGTACAGTGGAGACATATGGTAGTTTTTTGGAGTCAGTACCGGAGCGTTTTTGCTGTGAATGTTTGCACCGTCAAACGGTGCAAAGAGCAGTTCGTTGAGATTTTTTAGCTAATGTAGTGGATACGTAAATATGTATATATATTTATGTTTTGTGTGTGTATGGCTATTAAGACTAAGTAGCAACAACAAGGAAGCACTTTTTTTTGCGCTTTATGTTGACGTCTTTACCAAAAAATTATATTGGAAAAAAATCTTTTATTATTATTATTATTGATTTAGTTGTCCTATCAATTTATTACTTAGAAATGAGAACATGTTGTCGTTTTTCAAATGATTTTTTTTTTTGAACGTTTGAATGACGCGATAAGCATGCATTTATGTGTTGTACAGGACAACGCTACTAAAGGTCTAGGTTATTCTTTTCTTTTTTATTTTTATTTTTGAGAAGAGTTATACCATATATTGATATTTTGTATGTAAGTCTTTTTTTTAATGACTTTTTCTTGAATTTTTTGGACGATAACGACGCTGTGTTCAGTGCTGCTTGAATTGTTTTTTTGCACCGGCGTTTTTTATACATCTCAGTAGTGGCGCAATTTACTGTCACGTTGTAAAGTTAAAAAAGGCAAAAGAAAATATGCCCAAATTTATTTTTTTTTAATTTTGTTTTGGTTTTTTGTTAAAAAAAACCTTGATAATATATATGTACTGTTTTTGCTCTGTGATAAGTGTATGGTGGTTTGGTTACTGATATCTTGTTTACATCTGCCTATTGCCATTAGCGAATAGACAAAATTACATAATTTAATCTTTTTTTTCATAGATTTTTTTTGTTTTGTAAACTTTTTCTTTTTATAGTTGGGTGACGCAGACATGATATACTTTGTGTTATGGTAATCACTCACGACCATATAGGTGCACAAGGTGTGCAATACTTTTATCGGTACAGCCGAGAAACAAAATACCTCAAATTAGGGAAGGCCATGACAGCTGGTTAGTTGGTGACGTTATGTTTGCGACGTATTCTTATTTAATGATTTTTTAAATCCGTGAATCTACGCCTCACGGTGATGTATTTTTAAAAAGCCTTTTTTTACTTGGTCCCAAGGAAAAGGATAATTCCTGCAAACAGGCTCTGTAGGGATTATACTGTTCTTTTTTTTGTGGCTATGATGTCAGCTTTTTTGGGAGAGATTTTTGTGGCAAACTGCATCACGATCGTCGTGTAGGTTGCTAGAATATATGTAAAATTGGGTCTGCGCCTGGCTATAGTATATGCCTACAAAGGGGAAAGATGACGGTTATTGCTTCTGTTACTGTGAACATTCAAGAAAACTGCCTTAGGTTTTATGGTAATATTAGTCTGGCCTGGACTTAGTATAACAAAGATATTTATACCTTGAGTAATATATGCTTCTTGTATGTATTTTTTTTTTTTTATGTATAATTTGTCTTTTTTTTTTGACAGAGTAGAAAAAAGGTGATTGTGTACGCAGACTTCTTAGGTTAAATGGGGGAACCAAAACAGACACTATACATCCGTGGCTTGCCAGATAAGGTGTCAGAAGGGGAGATGCGCCGTGCACTGTACTTGTACTGCACGCAATTTGGACCAGTACTAGACGTGTTGTATCATAAAAACCAAAACATGTATGGTCAGGCTTTTGTTGTTTTTGCAGATGTTGCCACTGCCACCAGCGCTCGTCGTGAATTGAACGAACGACAATTTTATGGGCGTGTAATACAGGCTTTTTACGCTAAGCGGCAGGCGTTTAGTGTTGATCCGGGTGAAAGACGCCGCAGAGATATGCGACGCAAGCGTGACCTGGGTTTAAAACGACTGCGTGAGGAATAAAGGATCTTTTAGCGAACTTGTGAAAGTAAAAAACAAACAAACAAACAAAAAAACATATATATTTGCTAATTTGTGCTTTTTTTTTTGACCCTTGCTTTGGCTTTTGACCAATACATGCGCCTTTTACGCTGGCTTTGCCTTAGCTAGTCTTTTTTTTAAATGCATAAAAAAAAAAAAAAGGACTCCAGTGCATACTGTATCGATGAAGATGTCTGGCGAGGGGGGGGGGGGGGCGCTACATTGCCCAATCAAATCAGATTTTACAACTGCGTTTATCCGGAATTTTTTTTTTTTTGTTTTATTGGCTTTATTAAGGGTATGCAAGACGGTTATTAATCAGCTTGTAATGTTTTTGAAATTTTTAATTAGGTTTTTTTTACCGTTTGGAGTAGCCAGTGCAAAGAAAATTAAAGTTATTCCGGAACTTTTCTGTGTGCCACGTTTTTGTAACTGAGTCAGAAACCACCACATTTTGGTCTGAAGGTAGTTTGCGGTATCTGAGGGCTTTGTGCATGGTGTTTATTCAACCGTTTTCTGCTGCATCTGTGGTGGACGCGATTGCAGGAGTTGTGATCGTTTCCAAATTTATAATGAGGGGGGGGGGTTGTGCACAAATGTGTGTCTGACTTTCCCGCAAGAGGTAGTGTGTGGCTTTGCTTTTGTTTTTGATTTGAAGCTATTATTTGCATATTGTCACATTTATTATTGTTTTTATCATAGAACTGGTTGTTTTTTACTCATTTTTTTTTTTTTATTTATTTGGGGGTGGGATGCGGCTACTTGCAAGAAAATACTTTTTTTTTTACATCTAATATATATATATATATATATATATATATATATATATATTTTAAAGGGGGAAAAAGGTACACATATATATATATATATATTTTAGATTTTATTAACAATGTCAGTCCAGCTTAAGTCAGGTCCTCTTCCGAATGACATCAGAGAGACCATCGTGAAAATATTGCGGAGGGAGGGGATGGATCGTCTCACAAATAATATTTTGCGTCAGCGATTAGCAGCGAAGTATGGGATTGAGTTTGAATCACACAAGGAAGCACTGGACAGTATTGTAACAGATATTATGCAGATTCCTGAGTTTAGTGATCAACTAAACAATGACGCTGTGGATACTGAGCCTGTGTTAAAGAAGGATGCTGGCAAACTAAAGAGGCGCAGCTCCGATACCAAGGGGAACGGGAGTGATGAAAAAAAGGCAAAAAAAGAGAAGAAGCCAGATGATTTTCCCAAGAGCGCGCTATCATCTTATTTTATATTTTTGAATGATCACCGTGAAAAAATTAAGGCAGAGAATCCGGATATGAAGCACACAGAGATTGTGCATGTAGTGGGTAAGATGTGGGCGGAAGCTTCTGATACTGTAAAGGAAAAATACAAAAAGCTGGCAAATGAGGACAAGGAGCGGTATGACCGTGAGCTCAGTGAATACAAGAAGAACGGCGGCTCCGACTTTAAGCAGGATGGCAGCAAAAAAAAGATGAAGGACAAGGACGCACCGAAGCGGGCTATGTCTGCCTACATATTTTTTTCAAATGATTTTCGCAAGAAGCATCCTGAACTCAGCATGACGGAGACCTCAAAGGCGGCTGGAGCCGCCTGGAAAGAACTCTCAGACGAGCTGAAGAGGCCATACGAGCAGATGGCTTTAAATGACAAAGAGCGGTATCAGAGAGAGATGGCAGCAAGAAAGAACTAGAGCAGAGCACATTACGTCAATTGTGGGGCCGTTGCGGTTTGTATGTCTGTGTCTGCGTGTGTGTGTGTGTGGCCGGTAGTTGTTAAGTGTGAAATTAAAGGAAAAAAGAACGATAAAAAAATAACATTGATTGCAAAACGAACAATATGCTGGTATTGAATAGGTATAGTTGCCTTGGACGACCACGCAGGACACGACGACGCTGGTGCTTTTATATATTTATATATTTATATATTTATATATTTATATATTTATATATTTATATATTTATATATTTGTTATTTTTTTTTTTTTTTTTAACTTATTGTTATTTTCATTTTTTTTTTTGCGTTTTTTTGTTATCATTATTGTGCCTTATTGTTGTAGAGTGTCTTTCTTTCAGTTGCGACAGTTCTAGAGATACACACATCAACTATAATATATGTGTTAACTCATTAGAAGGTGGTTCTAGAAAGGGGGCTGAATAACGATGAATATCAGAAAGCAAAGAAAAAATAAGGGTAGATGAGTGGGAAATAAAATAATGACCGAGGAAAAAAACAGATGGAGAGCAGAGAAAGCTAAATTTATATTTTTTAACGCTTAGAAGCGAAGACAGTGATATTTTACTAAAGTAAGACAAAACGAAAGAAAACAAAACAAAACAAAAACAAAAACAAAGAAACATAAGGATTTTTGGCTAAAAAATAAAAAATGTTTTTTTTTTTGTTTTTAAATTTAATTTTTGACTTGTCTTGTTTTTTGCTTGCAGATTTGTAGTTTAAATGGTATTTTTAATTTTTTTACATGATTGAGTGGACAAATTTGTTTTTGTTTACTACACATATAGGTTTTATTTTTGATATTTGAGGAACAGGAGCTTAAGACGTTAGAGTTTTAGGTTTGGCGTTGGGATAGCTAACGGTCGGATGCCTGGTTGTGAGCGTATGTTGCCGCACCAATTTCGCAGCCGGGAGTCGCGGCTTTACACAGAGAATAGCGTGCAGCAGCTTATGCACAGCAAACAGTTTCAACTTTATGCGGGACACATGGAATATAGCAGGCATTTACAATTAGCATGGTTTGTCGCACCGATTGGTCTCACAATTGCATTATATTATCACGTGTTATTTCTTTTGGATCATCATGAAAAGCATGAAGTTCCTGCTACCAATCTTTTTTTTTTTTATATAGCAACAATGCTGTTGTATTTTTTTGTTGCGCCATGTGTTGTGATTGCACCGTTTGTTGGATTTTTTGATTTTATTTACTTGCGACAGGTTTTGGGCTACGTGGTGCTTTTTACATGCATCAACATTGCCGTGACTTCATATGGCGGAAAGTGGTTTCATTACCCACCGTACCTTTTGACTGATCCAGTTGTGCCATGGTTTACCGGCAGGCTCTTTGAGATGAAGCAGCTGCTCTTTGTCACGTTGAATCGGGTTCTTCCACTTCAAGGGACTGTTGTGGCGGGGTATTTGGTGCATAGGTGGCAACAAATGCGGTGGGAAAGAGCGTGGCATATACCTTTTCCGCTTTTTAGTGTTCCTTTTCTTGTTGGCATGTTCGTTTTTCTTTGGTTTTGTGTGGTCAGTGTTTTTCTATCATTGCTATCATTATATATTCTTTTTTTTGATGGTGCTGGGACGATGGACGTTTCTACTTTTTCGTTTTTTTTTTGGCAGGATATACGTGACAATATCACTGATTACTCACTGTTTACATCTTTGAAAGGTGCTGCTGCGATTTACGATGTGTGGTGCGCCACCTTTACTCTTTCTTTTTTTTACTTTATTGGTGTGTTGGTCTCTCCAGTTTTTTTTTTTTTAAGGATTGTTTTACGAATTCTTCCCACACACCCAACGACGTGGGGCCTTATGCTTATTTTGTGCATTTTGGCTGCAAGTGTGTTACTGCGTGACGACAACGGTAGCATAGCACATGTTTTTGGTTTGGTCGTGATCATATGTACGTTGCTTTACAACGGTTTTGTACTTACGTCCTGATAAATTAAACAAAATATATATTGAAAAACGTCAGACACAGTGGGATCTGGTTATAATTGTTAAAAATTTTTATATTTGATCAAGATAAAAAAAAAAAAAAACAGTAATTTGCTTGTTTTAGGCTTTTGTCAATGATACAACGCTTTATGTTAAAGTTATTATTATTATTATTATTATTATTTTTTGAAAATGAGAACAAAGTAAATCATGCAACAAGACACGGAAACTAACCTTACGGCGCCGTGCGACGATACTGTGAACGGGTTATCATCGCCTTTGATTCAGGCGGTGCATATGTCTACTGCAGATAGTTTTTTGCATTTGTTTGCTGCTGAGCAAGATAACATGAAGAATGACAAAAAAGCCATTTTGACGGCTATTGAATTTGATGCGTATACGGGTGGAACACAGTGCGGAGTTGTCGATTGCTCTCTGGTTTTGAACAATGAAAATCCAAAGTGTTTATTGGCAGAGCAGCAAAAAGAAGAGACCGAGTCTCTTATGGACTATGAAAAAGAAGAAGATGAGGTGTATGACGGAATAGAATCTCAGGATACTAACGAGGAGTCAAAAGAAAAAGTGGAGGAAGATGCTAAGGTGTGCGATGTTGACGTGCCACGCGGCGGGAAGGTGAGGCCTGGGTCTGAGAGACGTGTATTTGTTGTTTGTGGTAAAAAGTACACACGTTCTGCTTTTATAAAAAATGCAGGGTTTGAAGAACTGCAGAAGAAATCTCACAAAAATTTGAAAATGGAGCTTACTTTTTGCTCATTGTTTAATGTACACAACGTCATGGAATGCCGTTATTTGCACTTAAAAAACCGCGCAATTCTTGTTAGTGGCTGTTATGTGAGAATAAACATGCTAGTGGACAATCCTGCAAGAGTTGCTGTGCTTCGTAATCCGATGTTGGCGGCGAAGTCCACTTTTTGCGGTATTATTGACTCAAGTAGTGCACACAACGTCGCAGCGTGCTCTGCGTTGCATTTGCTACCTGGCATTGTTTTTGTGGGCTGTCCACGGTTAAAAGTGGGTTACTTTGAAGCAGAGCTTCACGATAACCTTGCGCTCAGCCGACTGAAGGGAGATGTTAACTCTTGTGGACGCTGGTGCACGAGCAAAAGGTCCCATGTTGTGGTGACGTGTGGTTTTGTGCACTACAAGTGGACCAATGCGTACGCTGAGGTCCCTAAAAAATCGCCAAGGCTTCTTTCATTGATACCGTGTTTGCGACCGGGGCCAGCCGGTGGAAAGGAGGGGGAGAAAAGACGAGGCCGCGCTGACGTCTCATGGGGCCTAGGAAGAGGCGATCGCATGCCTGGCAAAGTGGTGAAGGTGGGAGATGGTCACGGTGGTGATTTTGGAAAAGGTCACGGTAAGATTGAGAGCGAGACCGCTCGTGGCTATGACACTATTTTTGCTTTGCAGACGTACGCACCGGAGAAACCGATTGTGGTTTCTTCTTTTAAGGATGTATCAACGACTGGTGGAAGCAGTTTAATAGGTGTTGACAAACATTTCCCACGTTTTATACTGAATGTTGAAACAGATGTGCAGCTTTTAAACATAATACTGGTGTTGTTTGTCATCATTGTGGCTGTGCTTTTGTATATGCTGATTTGGTGAATATTTACAGCCGTTTTTCTTGTTTGAAGACGTTTAATAACTTCAGTGTATGGGTGTATAAGATACAATATATAAAGCGTAAATAAATAAAAAAAAAACTGTTTTTTTTTTTTCAAGTACAGCAAAAGTGTGTTTCTTATAAATCTTTGTTTGTTTGCTGTTCAAGCCCTTATGTTATGAGTGAGTGAGAGCTAATGACATTGACCCAAAATTGTGAGTTAACGGTTTTTTATTTTGGTTTGTTTGTTAGAAGAGTGGACACAGCAATAGTTTGTGTTTTTACGTCAGTAGGGGTAAAGGAGAAAAAAGGGAAGAGGTGGGAAAAAACAAAAAAACAAAAACAGTTTGGAAAAGCGAAGCAAAAAAAAAAAAAAATAATAATAATAATAAGGTTATAATGTTTTGTAGTGGTGTTCAGGGGTGTTATCCACGCTTTGCTGTTGGTGCTGCTTTATCCGCTGCTCTTGGCTCGACTTTTGTTTTATGGGCACTTCACGGGTGGTGGAAGAATCGACGCAAGGCGGAGGGTGATGAAATGCTGTTTGACGATCTTGCTGAGTCTCCATTGTTTGATTCCAACATGGGTTTTTCGGCGAAAGCGACAGCGGCAAATAAAGAAGTTGATAGCAATAGCAACCTTGTTGGTGGGGCGATTTTGTCTATAGGGGATCGCAAAAAAGCACTGCAGCTTGCACATAGCTTGCTGCAGAAGCTAAAGGGCGACGGGCACTGCGACATGGAAGACTCTGCTGATGAGAGTATCGACTCGGAGGAAACAAATGTACCACTAAATTATTACATTGCAACTGAAATGGAGAGAGAGGCGCGTAACAGTTTGGTGGAGGCTGTTACGGGAGGGAATCTTTTGAAAATGGAAGAACAGGGAAAGAAATTGAGGCTTAGTGATTACGCTGATGTTTTGGTAAAAGTGGTGGAATACCTTGGTATTTCTAACGATCGCGAAAAGCTGCGCGAGCGTTTGATGGCTTTGCGTTCTGAGAGGACAGAGAATAATAAGGTTTGCGGTGCTGGTACTACTGATGAGGGTGCGTACAATAAGCGCGTTTCGGAGCGTGTGGCTGCGATTAATGAGACGTATGCAGATTACTTTTCACGTACAACAGAGATGGATCAGCGTCTTTGTGCGTTTAATGACGAAAGCTGTAATGACCATGAGCGCTTCGAGGTAGACTGGGGCGCTGATAATGACAGTGGAAACGAGGATGATTTAATGGCATATCTTGATCGAGACGACACGGAGGGCTACGGCAGTAAATTGGAGGCGCGTTTGGGGGCTGCTTGGGGACAGGACTTGCGGATGATGGACACTGACAGCGGAATGGAATTTGAAGGGTCTGGTGATGGCTATGTTGATGAGATTGATGGGGAAGATGAGGAGGATTTTGATGGTTTTCAAAAGGGTGATTTTGAGCGTATGTTAATAGACAGGCTTCAACGGTTGGCTGCATTCTTTGAGCAAGAGAACCTTAATGTAGAAGATGCAGCAAACTTCAAGGGCTGGCAATATGACACTTCTGCCCTGGAGCGACAGGGGTCTACTTTTGAAGGTGAGTGGGAGACAGAGAGTCACGAATGTGATTGAAACATCGGGAACAATGTAAAATAGCGTGTTTTTTGGATGTTAACCTTGCCTGCTATTATTGCCTGGAAGAGAATGGTTGTGTTATCAAACTTAAGTAGTTAAAACATAGATAAAAGAATAATTTTTTTTTTTTTTTTTTTTTTTTGAGGGATGGATAGGGTGAGTAAGATGTGGGGTTTTCAATTAATTATAGTGTTTTTTTTTTTTTTGTGTTGTTGTTGGTTTTTCTTCTCTGTGCTTGTATATGGTTGTTTGCGTGATACATGATTAATGTTAATATAAACACATTTACATATTTATATATATGATTTGCGTGCGTGTTTCTTTTTTTTTTTTTTTTAAATTCTAACCCGATTACGGATAGTTTAAATCATGTCAGACTCACTTCACGACACATACAACGATTACTTAGAGTATGTATTGCGTCACAACGATCTTGAAATGAGTACTGTAAGAAAGACTCTTTTTTTATTGGGTTTTGATGAGAAAAGTATTCAGGACATGCTGGGCGAAGGTTTTCATATTTGTGAAACGAGCACTTCATCGCTTTCTACCAGCTCTACAAATGAAGTTTCTGAGAGGAGTTTTGACGCAAGTGCAAATAACACTTTGACTTCTTCTCACAACAGCGAAAATAGTAAAATTTTGTCGCTACGGGCGGATAAATCACAGGTGCCGACTTTTGGACAAGAGCAAAGGCTGGCTAGACAAACTTCTTTCTCCTCCACATCGCTTTCAGGTCATAGCGACGATCTGCAGACAAGTAAAGGCTGTCGCTTACATGGCAGTCATAAGGTTGAGTCTTTCGAGCCGCGGATGTTGTCATCTTTTTTTGAGGATATTTCTAGCGGGACAGTTAACACAGCTGGGTGGCATGATTGTTATAAGGAGCATTTAGATGCCCTAGAAAAACTTCTTGGCATTGCCCGGGGTTCTTTGTGTGAGGGGGATGTTGAAAGCGTGCCCTTGGGGGTTTGTGGCTTTTTTTGTCGCCACCGATTAGAAGAGCTTTTGTCAAAGCATAATAAGACTCCAGAAGTTTTTTTGACACCTTCTCCAAAACAAGAAAATACTCAGTCATTGCGTCTTGCATCCAAACACAAAGAAAAATTATTTAATGACCCTAAAGCTTGCCATGTTGCAGGCCGCAATGGACACTTTCAATGCTTTCGTCACAATAGAGCTTTTTTGAGAGGTAACCGAGGTTATTGTGGAGGTCCTTGGAAGGACTGTGAATTTTGTGCGACTTTGGGGGAGGTGCCAAAAGTTCCTCGCGCGGGTTGTTTTTGGCAGAGGCAAGTAACACCTGTTGCTTTGGGTAATGCATGTGGTGTGAGGATGCGGCCCAAGAATGTGAATGCAGTGGGTTGTGGACGGATCCGCTCAAAGGCTGTTGCGACAACTCTTTCTAAGCGTGATGATCGGGTAAAAAGAGCATTGGCTTATCGTGGTGGATGGAGTAACTTTCGTTTGTTGAATGGGTAAGTTGATGTGGCATAGAAGGCACATCTCACTGTTGACTGCGGTTGCAAAGAACTTTTTGTACTGTTTTTGTTTTTCCGTTGTTATCTTTCGTTTATGCAATATACGTTTAAGCAACGCGGGAGGTGGTGGATACAATAGATGGGCACGTGCAGGCTAAACGCATGCCGAAAAAAAAGGAACCAGAAAATATACACATATATATTGGGTTGTGCTGTTGTCAAAACGGAGTATAAGAATATCAGTAAAACAACTTTTTTTTCTTTAAATGCCAAACATTTTTTTGTTTTTTATTTTATTTGAAGGATTTATTAAAAAGTTAAAAAGCTTTTTGTGCGTGTTTTTATTGTAATTTGGTTTTTGTGTGTCCGTGTTTTTCAAAAGCTACTGATTGCCACGACATGCTTGGATTTGCAAACGCCTCTACATCTTATACGGGGAAAACTGCCTCAACACCTTTTGGAACAGGCACCACAGGGGCTGGAGGGTTTGGAGCAGGCACCACAGGGGCTGGAGGGTTTGGAACAGGCACCACAGGGGCTGGAGGATTCGGAACAGGCACTACAGGGGCTGGAGGGTTTGGAACAGGCACCACAGGGGCTGGAGGGTTTGGAACAGGCACCACAGGGGCTGGAGGGTTTGGAGCAGGCACCACAGGGGCTGGAGGGTTTGGAGCAGGCACCACAGGGGCTGGAGGGTTTGGAACAGGCACCACAGGGGCTGGAGGGTTTGGAACAGGCACTACAGGGGCTGGAGGGTTTGGAGCAGGCACTACGGGGGCTGGAGGGTTTGGAACAGGCACCACAGGGGCTGGAGGGTTTGGAGCAGGCACCACAGGGGCTGGGGGGTTCGGGGCAGTTAAGGGTTTTGGTCCTACAACAGCGTTTGGGGGGCAGACGCAGGTACCACCATACAAGGGCTTGAAAGGCCCAGGCTTTTCTAGAGACTGGTTACGTAGTGTTAATTTTTCTACTCTTCGCGATGATGTGTTGTTTGAAGAATTACCACCATCATTGCAGCAGCACCTTATGGAATTACACAATTTTATGGAGGCGGAGCATGAGGCAAAAAAGGTTGTGGAGGCTTCTTTAGCAGACCTAGTTGGTTCAACCACTAGTGCTTTTTTGGGTTACAGAGATTTGAAAAAAAAGCTTGCCCAGCTCACTACCGGAGAAAATGCTGTTGATACCATTCGAGTGGACTGTTTTGAACGGGAGGTTCATGCGCAGCATCTTGCTACGCTTCTTGAAAAGTGTGAGGAAGAGGTTGCACAGTACTCGAAGCGCGTTTGGGAGCCGTTGGCTGAGCAAGACTTTACGCAGCGGTGCAATGGAAATCGGTCAGAGCCACCTTCTGAGCCTTTTCAGCGATATCTTTGCGACATTCAGGCTCGAATGGAAGATATCTTAGCTGCTGTGAGAGAACTGGAGCTTGCCCTATTGCCTAATGCTCGGCGACAGAACAACATGATGTCAGCTGACAACAGCGCCAGTAGCACCGCGGAGGAGCTTTTGCCTGCAAGCCCGTCATTTTCATCCTACGTCACGGAGATGAAACCAATGGAAACTACAAGACTTTTGGGATCCACGTTGAGTTCGCATCCGGTGGTTCAGATGAATACAACCTTCAGCAACGAGTTGACAACACTCTTGAACTTGGCCGAGTGGACATCCAGACTGCATGCAAGAGCAAATGCCTCAAGGGATCGTTTTGCCTACTTGTATGGTGCATCTGAGGCCGAGGTTTTACTTGCACAACAGCATAGACAGTTGCATACAGGTGCTAAGAGGCCGTTTTCTTTGCCGTCAGTGGAAGTATCTTTGCCTTCGGAGATTGAACACAGTACCATTGGTGATATTCATAGACGCTCTATGGGTTTAGACCGTCTTGGGGCGTTGGGAAATGGTGGGCGTAGGATGCAGTATGATGTGTTACTTGAGCGCCAGCTTCCGACTGTACCTTCTCAGCAAGTTGGTAACACAAGCGCTGGATTAGCTGTTTCCACAGCAACAACTACAGCGTTTGGAGCTACTGGCACTATTTCCACTGCAGTGCCTGCTTCGGTCGCTACGGCAACAAATGCTTCTGGTTTTGCCGTACCAGCCTTAACCGCAGGCGGAACAGGGAATACCACCACACTTGGCGGAGCGTTGGGCACTTTTAGCGCCACCAAAGCTTCTTTTAAAAAGCACGCCACATAATTTTTTTAATTGTTAGAAGAAAAAAAAAAAAAAAAAAACAAAAAAATGAAGCTTTTATTTTTACTATTATGCTGGTTTTTTAAAAATAAAAAAATTTTTTGCAGGTATGATTGCTATACTATTATTGTTATTGTTACTATGTGTATGCAATTTTTTTTGTTTGTTTACTACTGCGAGTTGACAGCCAGTATTGAGAAAGGGGAGAGGGTGATGGGCCGTTGGGCATTTTCTCATAGCTTTTTTTGGCTACAAGCGACACGCACCTTGATTGTGAAGAGTTTTAATTGTTTTGACAATGGCATTCCGATTCCGATTTTCTTGCCACCAGCATCAAAAGCAACATCATTATCCTCATTGGTGTCCGCGCAACAAGAGCAGCAGTTGCCATTATTTTCTTCATCTCAGAATGTTTTAGAAGGCACATATAGAACGTTTCGTCGTTCAGCATACTCTGTACTGAGGAGTCGTAACACGCTTCTTGGCGTTTGCGCACAGAACCTTTTTCTTGCTGAGGAGGTTTCCGCCACGTCAAAAAAGGGCCGATGTTGCTGTGCCGCTCTTCTGTATCGCGTGAGTGAGAAAGATAATGTTTGGTGTTCTTTTGCATCTGATTTTGTTGACAGATATCGAGAGCGGGACGACTTTGTTTTTTCTTTAAAGCTTGCTTCAGTAGAGCAGCTGTTGCGTGAAGTTGCGGGCGAAGCAAAATATGAGGCCCTGGTTGGACCAGCGCTGACACAGGCTGACTGGGTTGGGCTTTGCGAAGAGCTTCAGCAGTTGAGCGATGACACACTCGATACAGGGGCCAATAGCACATGGGTGGCACGTCTGTTGCTCACTTCTGAAGAGGAACATCGTGTTAAATGGCTGCGCGAGGAGGGGGGTTTGTCGTCTACTGCATTTGCTCGTGCTCACTCATTCAGGGCAATGTACGTGGCATATAACATAGGTGACAAAAAACCGGTTGATGTCTACCAACTGCAGGCTATTGAGAGGCATATGATTGAGAACAACATCGAATGGGATATGTGTGATGTCGCTGTTGTTAGTTTTTTTGCAATGGAGCATAAGTGGCTGGAGCAGTACTTTTGTCATGTGGTCACGAATGTGCTGTTGGCGCAGCGCAGTGATTCTGGCAGTGCTGAATCAGAAAAGGTAACGAAGGCCTCCTTACGGCATGTGTTTGGGGCTTTGCTGCTTTTAAGGTATTTCAGATTGTTGCAATTTGAAGTTGGTCAATCTGGTAAGAATATGGCATCTCCTCCCCCTGTTTGCCTATTTGAGGCTGTTACACAACTTTGTTCTTTTTCTAAGGCATTGCCGATGACGAGTGAGTTGTCCCATGTAGTAAAGCTTCTTGCAAATGAATGCAGAGAAAGCATGTTGTTTTTAGTTACTATGTATGCTCTTCCGGTAGGGAGCCCACAGCTGTCGGATTTTACGCTCTGGATGTTGAAAGAGATTCCCGACTTTGCTGTTTGCCATCATCATTTCAGTAGAGTGGTTCAGAGTAATCAGACGGAGGCGCTTGGCTTGCTGGAAAAGAGTGGTCTTTTATCAATGAAGTCTATTGATCTTTCTGCCGTTATGACTTGTCTCTTGCCACTGTTAGATGGCGCTGGTCATGAGGACTTTTTTTATGTTGTTATTCAAAAAGTGCTTATGGGGTTGGAGGAGCGCCTACGCCATGACGTGCATTCCTTTACGGATGATGACTTGTGTCTTATTGCCGCACTCGGCAGACGTCTTTTTGAGCTGCCTCAGCAGGATGGTGCCCACCTGCGTCACAGTTTTTGCATTTTCAACTCTAGAACGCGTTGTCAAATGGAGGAGCTGCAAGTTATGGATGGCAGTCCCTGGGCAGTTGTAGTGTTTTCGTACAATAGTCTTAAAGAGATGGTGAGAGCACTTGTGAGAGATCATCGACGAATGAAAAACCAGGTAAAAAGGCAGATGCGCACTATTGTGGGGGGGGTGGCGGCCGATCCGCTAGACGCTAATAAGAATGAAGTGCTTACGGAGGCACAACAACCGTCAACTGATTCCTTTGTGCTTGCGAAAAGCAGCTTTGCAACTAGTAGTTTTGAGTTTTTGAAAGAAAAAGGTGGTGATGGAAATGAGAGAGTCTTGCCTTTGCGACTCTCAGCGCCATTGCCTTTGCGGGATCGTTTTGTGGTCTTTCTTGAGGATTTGATTAAGGGCCTTGTCGCTGAAACTGATAAGAGCCAAGAAAGACGTAGGATTGTCAATAAGGAGCTTTTTGCATTTGTGTGTAGGCATGTGCCTATACCAAGCATTCATGATGAGTACCGTCGGAAGCTATTTCTCCTTGTAAATGTTTTTTCGGAGGAAAATACGTCCAAAAATGGCGATAACGCTGAAGGTGACACAAACAACGATTCAGATGACGAAATACCAGCGGAGCTGCGACTCCTTGTTACATCTCTTCCTCTTAGCATGTCTTCCTGGGAGAGTGTCATGATTTTGCGTGAGGTTTTAAGTGAATCGGCAGGGAACAATCCAAGGTACACCTATGTTCTTAACGCAGCAATTAACCTTCAGCTTCCAATTTCCACAACGCGTTCTCGCATTGCAACTACTCTTAACATGTGGAGGTTTTTGAATTCCCAGGCAGACAAGCTTTCGTTTGCGGATCATGTGCGGATGAAGCAGCGCTGTTTTTTTAACTTGCCATTATCCTACATTTTGTCATCCTACTGGTCTTTTATAACATGGTTGTTCTTGATTACCATTGCTGCATTAAACATTGTGGGAATGGATTTTGAGTCTCAGTATGTGGCTACCCGGCTTTTTCGTGAGTTTGCGCCTTCAGAAGATGTCTTATTTTTTGGGTCTGAAAAGTGGGACAAGGGAAGGGCCAAGGAACTCGTCTCTGCATATCTCGAGCAAGGCGAGTTGTGTGCCGGCGACGGAGACGGCCAGGCGCGGCGGCAGCCGAGTTCATCCGGCGCGCTTTTTTCTTCGACTTCATACATGTTTCTTGGGGCCCAGGACCAACGCCGGCCTATGACAATAATAACCATCGGCGGCAACGCAGAGTGCGCCGCGGTGGATTGCACAAATGAGGCTCATGCGTGTGCCTCCGCAGTTTTGCGTGAGTTATCGCTGCGGTTACATTTTCCATTTTATTTACCAATAACACAAGAGCTTTCAATGGATCACATCATTGCTCGAGTGGCGGGCCGCATTCGACGCGTCTCTTTTAACAATGCATGGGTGGTTAGTCGTGTAATTTTTAGGATATTTCCATTGGATAGGCATCAAACGGAGTTTGCCCTTGTTTCACATACGTGTGCTCAGGCCAACTTGACACGTCGCCGGGTGACTTTTTTGCTTCACGTCCGCGACGGCGTGGCGCTTTCCCCGCAGTTGCTTTTTAGGCTTTCCGAGAGTGTTTTGGCGCAGAGCGGTAACCTTGTTATTATTGTGCATGAGAACAGTTTGCGGAAAGGTGGTTCCACATCTGAGGTAATTAACGCTCTTACGGAGACCGGGTCTGTTTGCTGTATTCCTTACAGCAAGCAATCAGATGTTTTGCTGTCTCGTGAGCCAGCTTCTTCAGTTTTTTTTGGGAGGGTGTGGCAAAAATTTGCTGATATGGTGGCGACATGCACTGCTGAGGTTGTTTTTGCAACAACGGCGGTTGAGAGGTTTGTTTTTAAAATGACTGGGGCCACTTCACACTATTTTTCAACATGGGGCAGAGCAATAACCCGTTTTGGATGAGATGAAAAATCATAAAAAGCTGCAGCAGCCGTTTTTGCTTTTTTTTTTGTATATATATATATGATGTTGTACATGCTTGAGACTGCGTTTAAAAAAAAAAAAAAAAAGTGAAAAAGATTAACAACAACAAATAAAACCTTTAAAAGTTTTTGAAAAATCTCAAAGAACTTTTTTTTTTTTTTTTTGTGTGTGTGTTTCGGCTTTTGTGAGCCATCAAAATTTTGGTGCAGTGGTGGGTAGTAATTACTCATGTGAGTAAACACGGCATTATTTTTGATGCATTTTGCTGTATACTTTTAATTGTGCAAATATATTTGCTTTGTTATTATTATTTTTGCTTTTGTGGCATTTTAAAGTAACGCAACATTAGTAGCAAAAAAGCAACCCCCCCAAAAAAAAAAAAAAAAAAAAGGATAAAAGCTAAAAGTGAAACGTAAGACATATTTAGATATAAGAATGAGCTGCTGTTTTTGTATTTCTACATCGTCGCTTGGTGTTGTTGAGAGCTGTGGAAAATTTAAACAACTTGCTGGACCTGGCTGCCACTGCCTTATTCCATGTGTTGAAGCTCTACGTGGAGAGCTAACGTTACGACTTCAATATGCCTCTGTAATGGTGGAGACAAAGACGAAGGACAGTGCACTTGTTCTCATCACCGCATGTCTTCACTACCGTGTCCTGCCCGATCGAGCAGCCGATGCATTTTATCGACTAGCAAACCCAAGGGAGCAGATTGGGAGTTTTGCCGCCAATGTGATTCGCAGCGAGGTGCCAAAGTACACACTCGATGAGGTCTTTGTCGCCACACGGACTATCAAGCACACTGTTGAGGAGGAGCTGAAGGACAGACTGAGCCAATACGGCTTTGAGCTGGAGGCTACGCTTCTGACTCAAATTGAGCCAACAGCTGAGCTGCAGAAGGCCATTGAGCAGACACAACTGAACGCATATCGCAGGACTGCTGCTGAGCACAAGGCCGAGCTGGACAAGATCCTCAAAATTAAGGATTCGGAGGCGGACTTTGAAGAGAAGCGACTTGCTGGCGTTGGGCTTGCAGAGGAGCGGAGAGTTATTATGGAGGGACTGCAGAGCAGCATCGAGTCATTTGTCGACACAGTCCCCGGCGTCACGGCGCAGGACGTAACGCAGCTGCTGCTCATGATTCAGTACTTTGATGCACTGAAGGATATTGGGGCAACCGGGAAAAGTCAAGTGGTGTTGATGCCTCCAGATGGAAGCAGATCTTTTTTGACAGACGCTTTGGCTGCTCAGCGAACAAACATAATGCGGTAGTGAGGTGAATTGGTCGTTTTTTCCATATATATTCTCTTTTTGGCATTTGCTTTGCTCTATTGCAATTCACTGCGTTTGCATATCGTTTTTTTTTTTTGGGGGTAGGTGGGTGGATGGACATATACATATATACGGAAATACACTGTTATTATTCGTTTATTAATACTTTCTTATGTCTTTTATTTCATTATTGATCGTACTGTAAAAGCACACATATATATATATATATATATACATATACCTATACGTATGTATGTATATATGTATATATGTTAATTTTGAAATAGAATTCTGGTGACTGTACACGTACGCTCACATAACTAAAGAATATATACACATACGCACGTGTATATATATATATTTATATATCCGTATATCCGTATATCTGTATATCTATGTATATTTATAAAATTAGGCTAGGGCAGCAAGCAGTGACAAGCAAAACAAAAAGAGGTAAATTTAAAGAAGGAAAAAAAAAATTTAAAAAACAAAAAAAGAATAAACAACAACGAACACACGAGGCGACAAAAAAGGTTGAACTGTGGCCAAAGAGTAAAGCATAATTCAAAAAAAAAAAAAAAAAAAAAACAAAAGAAAAACCGAAGAAATAGGGTATTATTAGTATTTAGATAATTTTTAAGATGACAACTATTAGTGAACTTCTCCGGCGTGTGGAGTTGGACACACCGCTGCTAGTTGAGGAAATGGTACATTGGACCCAAGCAAGTGATCTTAGTGAGGCGCGTACATTCTACGGTTCTGATTTGGAGGAAGCTAAGCGCTCTGTGGCTCGCATTTCGGACATACTTGTCACAAAATATTTGAATAATCCTAACAAATCTGAGGTGCCTTTAGACAACAAGTCGCGCGTTTGTCTTATTTTGAATAATTTTGCTCTTTACAAACCTGTTCGCGCCTGTATTTTTGACGTGTTAGACAAACTGGAAACTATTTTTGAGGAGTCGATACGCGAGGATGGTACAACACCGTTTAATCCTGATCTTGGGCGCATGACGGAGCATGTGGCGGTGCTTTTAATGCGTGTCACCGGTTATAAACTGAAGGCGTCGAATGTGCTTGAATTTGCCGACGGGAATGCACAGTTTTCTATTCAGCTAATGCTTGCTATTTTATTGAAGGAACCAGTTTACGAATTGGCACTTCGCTGCAATTGCATAACAATTATTCTTGGATTCACCCAACCACAGGCATTTTTTGGACCTTCAGAGAAACTTGAGGAGACGTCGTGCATGTTGTTTACTGAGAAGATTGATTACATGTTGGTTTTGATGCTCCGTTTGAAGGCTGTTCAGGTTCTTAGTGATGCTCTTTATCAGCAGCTGGATGTCTCATGTGCCGTCACTCCTTTGTTGCATGTCTCTATCTGTAGCGTCATGCGATGTGTGATAAATATCTTTCGCTTTTCATCTGCAAAGTCAACGCAGTGGAGACAACACATTTTGCTCTCTACAACACTTTTGGATCAGCCGGTGGCAATGTATCTTTTGATGCAGTGTGGGACATTACGTAATGCTTTGAATACGGCAGACCCACGTCTTAATATTGAGATGTTGCGTGGTATTTTGTTAGGCTTTAAGTTTGCTTCATTATGCACCTTTCGCTTGAACCACCATGCTAAGGAAGCGCGTGTATTTTTTCCATTTTTGAGCGACATGCTGCAGCTCTCTATTCGTCATGTCGCACAAAATCCCGCGGTATCCAACCTTCTTATGCGCGTTTATGTAAACATGTTTCATCTAATTGCCAACATAGATGCTTTTGGCGGTGACGGTGAGTTGCCCGGAGACATTCCTACGCAGATGTTGAGCGTTGAGCTTTTGAAGGCCGTTGATATGTTTTTGCGGCGGGAGGTTCTTCCGGGTGGGCTGGCGTGTGTACAGGCGTGGCACACTGCACTCAAAACGGTGGAACCCGACACGCTGGTCGACCGCAGCTCCCAGACGTTTGTGATGTTGGAGCGACTTTTTGCGGAGTTGCAGGGGGCGATGCAACAGCAAGAGCGACAGCAGAACCAGGCACACGTTCCTGCCCAAGAAGCAGGCGTGCGACGCGTTTTGGGCGATGTGCCACCATTGCGCCCAAAGGCTGCTGACGCAAAAGTGCCAATTGAGAGCGCCGCGGCGCCTGTGGACAGAAAGCAGCGCATCGAGGTGGTGCGGCGAGACGTCATTGAGGGGGTTAACCCCACCCTGCTGTGCGCCCTCACTGGCAATGTGATGAAGAAGCCCGTGTTGTCGCCTCACGGGCACACCTTTGAGCAGGAGGCAATTCTTGCGTGGCTGGGGCAGAACGGCTCGGTGTGTCCGATAACCGGGAAGCCGCTGACTGCCGACTCGCTAGTTCCTAACAGGGAGGTGGCGGCGCTTATTATGCGGGAGGTTATCCAGCAGAGCATGTCGGCATACAATCAAGAGGACGAGGCGGATCTATACGAGTTTTAGGGAAAGGGAAATACAAAACAAAAAACAAAAAACAAAAAACAAAAAGAGGATGGAGAGAGTTAGTTGAAAAGCGCGCGGGCAGCTTGGCGACTGAGCAGAAGACGCTAAATGTCAAGACGTGATGCTTAATAATTTTTAGCGCATGTTGCCTTTAACAATATAAGCTGACTTAACGATAACAGCCATGTCATCTAAACAAAAAGCAAACAAAGAACAATAACAACAGAGCTAAAAAAAAAAAAAAATGACAGACATAAAAGTAAAATGATCCACTACTACTGCCATTAAAAGAATAGGAAAAAAAAAAAGAGAAAGAAATAATTAACCTGCTTTTGCCGCAGATTATTTTACGGCTCTGAACTGCTGAAAAAAAAAAATAAAGGGTGGGGCTGGTGGGATGGGGAGGGAATGTTAGAAGAAGCAATCTTACGAAAATATATGATCTTTTATTGTTTTTTTTTTGAGCTGTAAAAAAAAGATTGTAATAGGGTGCTTTTATTATTATTTTTGTGGTTTAAATAGAATGCATGTTGGTGGTACTATGTGTTTGACACGAAGAAAAAAAGTGTACTGCAGGAAATGTATGAGTTTGTGGGTGTTTTGTTGATAAAGAGTCTTAAAATTAAACAACAATAACAACAAAAAAGCAAAGGCAAAAAAAGAGAAACACGTAAACTAGTTTATGAATTGACAATTAGCGGTTAATGAATTGAAAGAGGCATGTGAAAAAACAAAAGCAACAAAAAAACACAAAAACTAGATCAAACAAAAAAATAATAATAAATAAATGATGGTTCTGCGTGTTACACGGACACGTAGGGTGTATCCATGTAATACGCTTATGTGGCTTTCTGCGTTTGTGCGTAATGGTGTGCAGCAGGTTTTATTTTGTGTTATAAATGATGGTAATGATCATTTATGAACTTGGCTTTTGACATAATTATGTTTCTTTTTTTTTTTTTTGTTCTTTGTTTAAAAAAAAAAAAAAAAAAGGAAACATATTTTTGTGTATGTGTATTTTTGCTGTTTTGTGTTTTTTGTGTCTGAATAAGCTTTTAAGTTTGGTATTAGCATTAACGTCTTTAGCTACACTTTATATGTATATGTATATGGTGTTAAATTAATACTAGTGTGTTTTTGGCGACCGTGTTGTTGTTGTTATTCTTTGTTTGATGTTTAGCGGGTTTGTCGCTTTTTGGTGTCTACATTATGTTTTATTGTTTTTACTTTAGTTATATTTATTAATATAACAACGAATTTATCTTAAATTTTTTTTTTTTTTGGTTTGTTTATATATAAAAATGTTTTTTTTTTTGTGTGTCGTTTTTAGTCTACGTGGTGTATGCAGGAGTCGGTATTAATTGGTTGATAACAACAACTAAATAAGAAAAAAAAAAAAAAGGAAAGAAAAAAAAAAAAGACGACAAATAAAAAAGTTGAGAGGAGAGGCAAACAATCAAACATCAAGCAAAAAAAAAAAAAATAATAAAATAAAATAGACTCTGTTCTTGTGCAGTTTTTGACACTATACATAATAGATAGTTACTCGCATACATCAAGTATAAAACGTATGCCTACTTCTACTGCAGGCGGCAGTGGCGGCGAAAGTAGTTGCAGTAGTGCTGACGGCGATGGCGCTGGCGGCGGTATGTTTGGGTCGGCGCCGCGGGATTTTGTGTCGGCGACGGCCGGCGTCACGTCGCAGCTGCAGAGTTCGCTGGAGCGGGCGCGGTGGGACCCCGCGGGGGAGATTGGGATAACCGTCGCGGAGCTAAAGGAGCGTCGCAAACTGGCCTTGTCGCCGCGCACTTTTGTCAGCGATAAGACCCAGCGGGGGTTTGACGTGAAGAGCTCTGCGCGGGCGCAGCAGATAATGAACGAGGGACTCTTCTCCCGGCAGCGTGAAATGCGTAAGAAGGAGGTGCTGAAGAAGATGAGATTTTTGCGTTATGTGCAGGTGGGGACGTGTGTTTTGGGAGCAGGTTTTCTGGGCTGGTTCAGCACGACGTTTCTGCTGCCACGTTATGCGGCTGTGCGGGAGAGGAGTCGTTTGTTGCAGTTGAGGTGTGACATGGCGCGGCGGAAATGGGAGGAGTTGAGGCCACAGGAAAAGATAGGCGAGGACTTGGGGAACTAACCGAGTCTTTTTTTTTTTTTTTGTTTGTTTGTGTGTTTGTGTGTTTTCATTGGTTATGCTTGCGTGGGGGATAGGATGTATCAGGGTGTCTGGTAGTTTTTTTTTTTTTTTTTTTTTTTGATGAAAAACGTTGTGTTTTGTATATTTCTATGTAATGTTGTATGCGAGGCTTTCCGCAATTGCTAGAGTTAACTTTTTAACATTATTTGGTTATTATTATTGTGGTATTGATATTGTTGGAGAAGGTGTGAACAAGAAAAGCAAAACAAAATATAAAAAAATTTTAACTAGCAAAAGGAAAAGTGAGATTAAAGCTAAAAAACTAAAAACTAAAATAAAACAAAGAAAAACAACAACAAAAAAAACAAAACAAAACAATAAAAACAACAACAACAATAACAACAACAAAAAAAAAAACAAACAAACGGGGAAGCAGGGATGCTGAGACTGCGTTTTTTTATCCAGTTATTTTTAATAGCACTTGTTGTGTTGAGTGTTTCTGTGGCTGATGAGACGGCATCAAACAGCGAAGATGTATTTAAGGGCAAGCCCATCTCATTTCAGGCGGAGGTCAGCAAGATGCTCGACATCCTTATAAATTCTCTTTACACAAACCGCGCTGTGTTTTTGCGTGAATTGATTTCTAACGGCAGCGACGCTCTTGACAAAATCCGCATGCTTTATCTCACTACGCCCAAATCGCCCAAGAACAAGGATGGCGAGGCGCCGTTGCTTGACATGCGGGTGACGATTGACAACGAGAACAAGACGCTGATCTTGCGTGACGGGGGAATTGGCATGACGAAAAAGGAGCTTGAGGATCATCTTGGCTCTCTGGGCACATCCGGCACGAAGAATTTTTTTGACAAACTGAAGGAAACAAAGGACTCGAATCTTATCGGGCAGTTTGGCGTTGGTTTTTATTCTGCGTTTCTCGTTGCCGACCGTGTGCGGGTTGCGTCGAAGAGTGATGACAGTGACAAGCAGTGGGTCTGGGAGTCTGACGGCAGCGGTCACTATTTTGTCTACGAGGATGAACGCGGCAATACGTTGGGCCGCGGTACAGAGATAACGCTGGAGATGAAGGCTGATGCTATGGAGTTTCTTGACCAGAACAATCTAAGGAATATTGTTCGCCAGTACAGTGAGTTTGTTCACTTTCCTATTTACATGCAGCAGGGGAACTCGTCTGAACTAGTGAATCAGAACAAACCCATTTGGACTCGCAAGCCGTCTGAGGTGGATAAAGAGGAGTATCACAACTTTTACAAATTTCTTTCACGTGACTACAAAGCTCCTATGCACTATTCACACTTCAGTATTGAAGGCGAGGTGGAGTTTAGGTCTGTACTTTTTGTTCCAGCAGAGGCCACACAGGATATCTTTATTAATAACGAGAATACTCGCGACAACATCAAGCTTTACGTGCGGCGCATTTTTATCACTGACGAGTTTCGGGAGCTTCTTC
Organism: Trypanosoma caninum; assembly: GCA_036321205.1. Taxonomy (NCBI): domain Eukaryota; phylum Euglenozoa; class Kinetoplastea; order Trypanosomatida; family Trypanosomatidae; genus Trypanosoma; species Trypanosoma caninum. The sequence continues at coordinate 42,234 of JAWVMR010000008.1, read as the reverse complement.
CGCGTTATTTGAGCTTTATCAAAGGTGTTGTTGACAGCGACGATCTTCCTCTTAACGTCTCTCGTCAGGTGCTCCAAGAAAGTCGAATTCTTAAAGTTATCAAGAAGAAGCTTGTGCGCAAGGCACTTGCCATGATTTCTGAAATAGCTGAGAACGACGCTCGACTTAAAGAAAAACAGGATGCGAAAGCAAAGGAAAAAAAAGAGGGTGTTAATGAGGGGAATGAGACGGAAAACGCAACAGCAACATCGGGAGGTGAAGAAGCAAAGGAGGAGCCTATGTATCCAAAGTTTTGGGGGCAGTTTGGCAAGCACATTCGCCTTGGCATTATGGAAGACGCCAATAACCGTGGTCGTCTTGCTAAACTTTTGCGATATACGTCATCTAAGAGCAACGGCTCTCTTGTCAGTCTGCAGGAATACACTGATCGCATGAAGCCGAACCAAAAAAACATCTACTACTTGACTGGCGACTCTGTCAAGAAGATGATGCAGTCGCCGCATATTGAGGAGGCCTTGAAGCGCGATGTGGAGGTGCTTTTAATGACAGACGCTATTGACGAATATGTTCCCAACCAGCTGCAGGAGTTTGCGAATAAAAGGCTTGTTAACCTTGCAAAGGAGAGCGTTCAGTTTGACGAACAGACAGATAAGGAAAAAGCTATTGAAAAGATGCGCATTGAGAAGTACACACCACTCACTAATCGTTTGAAAAGCCTTTTTAAAACACAGAACGTGCGGAAGGTCACTCTTACCAAGCGGCAGGTTTCTGAGGCTTTTGTTCTGTCCACACAAGAAAGCGATTTGACACCCCGAATGGTGAGCATTATGAATCAACAGGCACTTTCTTCAATTCAAGCGATGCAATATGCCATTGTACTTGAAATTAACTACCGCCATCCACTTGTGCAGGAACTTTTGAAGCGTTTTGAGACTGATCCAAAGGACCAGACTGCCATAGATGTGGCCTGGATTCTATTTGACACTGCCAGACTGCAGTCAGACTTTCCCATTATTGACCAGGCAACTCACGCCAAACGCGTAGCTCGCCTGCTCCGTGCTCGTATGGGTTTGCCAGAAAGTGAAGAGCTGCTGCCCCCAGATGACAACGAGTACGACGTTTCAAACGCCGAACCAGAAACGACAGGCACAGATGGCTCGGTGTTGCTTCCTGTTGACAAGGAGGATGATGGGGAGGCGACAACGGAAGGGGTGGAAAAACCTGCGGAACAGCCACAAGAAGAAAATGTTACTGTTGAGTCCGGTGATCTGTAGAAATATTACTACTATTTGTTTGTTATTGTTAGTATTATTACTGTTTTTTAATGCCGTTTATGCATTTGTAAAACACAGTATGGTACGCTTTTGGCTTTTTAAAAAAAAAAAAAAAAAACTGTTTATAAAAAATTTAACTGTTTGTGTTCACTTTTTTTTGTTTGTTTGCTTACGCTTTGGCATGCAACAGGAATACAAGGGAATGAAATTCATATTACACGTAAAAATTTAATTGTAAAACAAACTATGGTGACATAAAATGTCACTGAAATAGCAAAGTTGATATGGTGGTTTGACGTGTTACCGGTATTATATATATATATATATATCATACAATATATATAATACATGATTTTTAGCTAATTGTGCGCCACGTCTTTGATACGTAGGAGATAACAGCAACAATCATTAAAAGCAAAAAAACAAATAAACAAACAACCAAAAAAAAAAAAAAAAACAAAAAAAACAAAAAAAGCCAAAATTAATCATTTCTTTTAATATATTTATTTATTGGCGGACCTGTTTGTTTTTTATTTAAAATTTGTCGTTCTCGTGTATTAGGTATTTTCTGGTAATTTTATCGCGTTAGCGTTTGTCTGTGCGTGTGTGTGTGTGTGTGTGTCCGTGTTTATCTATCTACGTGTAAAGGGAAATGTGGATAGAGGATGGTGGATAGATGAGTGCGTCAAAACGTGCGATTAGATTTTATAGACTTTTTTTTTTTTTAAAAAGTAAAATAGTCTAGTAAGACGGTTGTGCGGCATCACCCAATTTTGGTTAAATTCACGAATTGTGTAAAAGGGTTGGCGCGATGACAACAGCGATGAATAAGCAGACAAAGACAAGTGATGCAACATTGCCGCGCCGGTTGAAAGGTCCCATTAGCAATATTCATGCGGCACTCAACGGCGGGCCGGATCTTTTTTTTGCCTCGCGCCGCACTGGCGTGGAAGAGTCAAGGAAGTGTCTTTCCTCTCTCTTCTCCCTTGCCTCTTCGCTGCACACGGCGCGGCTGCTGTACTACAGCAAGTCTTTGGAAACAAGCAGGGCGCGTCATGTAACGGTGGAGCAGATATGGGGGCAGATGAACGTGCTGCTACGTCCTGTATTTCGTCGCCTGCAGGATAGCGTGCGGCGTCTGCATAAGTCGGTAAACAACGCTTCTTCTTCCTTATCTTTAAGAAATAGTAACGCAGAGCGTCAGAGTCGGGCGAAGCGTCTGCGGGTCGACGATGGCAGTGTGAAAGAGAAGGAGGAGATGGGGGTTTTGGAGCTTTCTGACAGTGACCTGGAAGACGACATTGCCCAACTGCTTGATGGACAACGGCGGGGGAAGCAGACTGCGGGGGGCGGTGCTCATAATTCTCTGCGTGGTGGTGACACATGGCGCTACGCTTTTGGGAAGGTTGATGGTGACGGTGATGCGGATGAGTGGGGTGACGAGAGGGGGGAGGATGCTGATGAAGAGGGCGTGAGCGGGAACGATGATGGCGGGGGTGCACACATTCGCCGCAGGCACTCACGGGCAATGGCAGAGGCCGGCGATGGAGGGTCGAGTGGCGAAGAGGAACTGGCGGCACTGAAGGAGATGTACGGTGACGACTTTTTACCGGACGACGACGACGACGACGTGATAGGCGTTGATAATGACCCGCAGCTTGAAGAGGATCTTTTCTGGGATGATCCTAGTAGCGCCATGCTTGACGAGCGTGATGGTGGACAATTTACGAATGATGGCACTTTTGGTGACAAACAGGCGAATCAAAGGGAGAATGGGCGTTGTGACCCTGAAGATATTAATAATAATGATGATGACACTGAGCTTAACGATCCTAACTTAACGGATCTGCAACGTGAAAGGCTGCGGGAACGTCGGCTTGTAGAGCGACTAGAGCAGGAGCGACTGTATAGCACACAGTGGGCAATGGCCGGCGAGGTGAGCGCGAGTAGTCGGCCACGTGATGCACTGCTTGACGAGGAGCTTGATTTTGAGCATGCAATGAAAGCAGTGCCTGTCATTACGGAGGCAGTGACAGCCAAACTGGAGGACCGCATTCGCCGCCGAATTATTGACGCGAACTACGATGATGTGCAGCGTCGCACTTCCATGTCCACAGCCGGTGATTTGATCATTACTCGCCGCGACGGGGTGATTGACTCGGAGAAATCAAAGCTGTCCCTTGTTGATCTTTACGAGAAGGAATATCTTGACCGCGTGCGTGCGGCTGAGGAAGCCAGCGGAGACGCGGTTCAGACCGCTGAGCCGCTGACAGAGATTGAAAAGGATGAGCTGCGTGCGATCCAGATGTGGCGCCGTCTTGCGCAGCATCTTGACGCCCTTAGCAATTTTTACTACACGCCAAAACCCGTACAGGAAGACCTGGCGGCCCGTGTGCGCGCGGTTGAAAACCAGGCGCCAGCAATCACGCTAGAGACTGTTGGTAACTTTGCCACTACCCGTGAGGACGCGTTAGCACCGCAGGATTTATATCGTGCTGCTGACAGAAAATACACAGGTGTTGGCAGCAACGAGTTGGCGCCGCGCGAGAGACGGGCGCTGCGTCGTGCGAAAAAGGAGCAGGCGGGAACGGCCAAAGACTACAAGATGAGGCGGGCGACTCAGGCGAAGGCTATGAGGCAGCAAAACAAACATTCAGGATAGTGAACCCAATTTAGCATATAGTTGTTTTTGTTGATGAACTGTGTGTGATGTACATACTATACATATAAATATGGCAATAGTGATAATAATAAAAATAATAGGTAAATAACTAAATAAAAATATATTTATTATGTGTGTATGTGTGTGTGTGTGTGTTGGTGGATGCTTTAGTTGTTAGTGGCACCGGCGGCACAACAAGAAGAGCAGAAGGAGCAGAATTGAGTGGTTATTATTATTATTATTATTATTTTTTTTTTTTGGATCCTGTGCGTTGTTAAGTTAAAAACTATCCATAGCGCATGAGACAAAGCGAAGAAGGAAGAGAAAAACAAAAAATGCAGGTCTTGTGTTTGCGGGGTGTGGAAGGTCGTGAAGATTAAAAGGCGATATTATATATATATATATCTATATATATATATATATATATATATATAGAAAGAGCAGGAAGAGTAAAAAATGGAATTTTTACAATAAAGAAAACAAAAAAAAAAAAAAAGCCTGCTTATATTGTTTTCTCTTAGGTACGTTTTGTTGTTGTTTTATTACTTTTGGCGTCGAAAATGCACATGGGTTATTAATAAAAAAATGATAAAATTGATATATATATGTATTTTTTTTTACAGCATTGTTGCATATACATATTTTTTAATACAATATGCTCTGGTAACGCCTTTCTAAAGACACGCTGCCGTGTTTTTGGAAAATTTTTTTTTTTTTTATATTATATTTTATTTTTGAAATGATAAGCGCACCCACCAAAAACAAAAAGCAAAAAAAAGGACTAGCGTTGTTAGCAACAACATAGTTAGGAATATTGCTTTTGTCTTTTCCTCATTTTTTTGTTGCGTTTTTTTTTTTTAATTTATGAGATTCCGATAATGAAGCTTGTCCCGCAGTCTTTTCTCAGAGTGCTATCTGTAGATGAATTCAGGGCGCTTTTGATCATGTCCGAGTCACTCTCCGCAATGTCGCCACACCCCGGCAGCGATGCGGAATCGTCTGTTTTTTTTGGGGGCCGCTCCACTGCGCCCTGCGGCGTTTCGAGGTTCACCCCTGTGGCGCAATCAACCCAACGAAGTTGCAACTATGATGTTGTTGACGTTGATATGTTTATATGCGATAATGCATTGCAACCACAGGAGAAGCGATGCAGCGATGTGAGGGTGTTGGACCCGTGCGGCAACCAAGTTAAATCTTTGTTAGTTAAGAGTGCAGATAAAAAGACAGCGTCAAGAGCGCGACTAAGTGAGAAGACATGCAGCGGAAAAAAGAAGCTGGTGGTCGCTACGGCCGGCGTCAAGCGGCCGCGCAGTATTGAGGACTATCTTTTGCGTCGATGATTATTGGTTTTTACCATCTACCTTTTTTTTTTTTTTTTGGAAATCATTGTTTTGCGTTGTTTGTGTTTGTTTGTGGGAAAAAGCAAAATTAAGGAGAAAAAAACAAACAAAAAAAAAAAAAAAAACGAGAAGAGAAAAACAAACAAGGGGCATTGCCAGTATATGGTTTTCTTTTGCTTCTTGCGGAGAATGATGCACAATAAGATTTTGAACTGTCATTGCTGCAGGGTGTGCGATGGCTGGAAGGAGTGATGGGTGTGCTAAGAGAAAATGAACTAGAAAAAAAAAAAAGATTTGAAGGAAATTAGACTTCAAATTGAATTATTTTGGTTTAAATTGTACTCTATTTTCACTGCTGTATATTGGGTCTTATGACACGTATATATATATACATATATATATATTAATAGGCCTTCATCATTGACTACAGACATGTAATATGTACATATCATATCTTTTTGTGAATGGTAGTTATGTGGGTTTACAGCATACCTTTTTTTTTATGTTTTATGTGTTTTTTGTGGTATAGGACAAATACTTTGAGCACGAAGTAATAGATGCCTTCTTTTGATTTGCATTCTGGATTTGCAGGCAATGGCATGCGATGTAATCCATGGCAGCCAAATCAGTACGTCATTACGGCGGGGGAGCATTTTGGTGTGGCAGGATCGGGGAAGGTGTATATTGTAAACGCTCTACAGGGACCTGCAGTGGGCTCTCTTGTTTCTCTTTTGGGCTGTTGGGGAACAAGCGACTGTGCCTTTGATGCTTGTTTTAGCGAGGTTGATCAAAACATTGTTGTGGTGGCGTGCGGTGATGGCCTGAAGTTGTACAATGTGCAGCAGTCTGTCAATCGCGATGGTGTTGCCCCACTAGTGCACATCACACATCACCAGGCAGAGGTTGCGGGAGTGACTTGGAACCGCGACAGTTTTCTGTCTTGCAGCTGGGATTGCACCGTGAAGCTCTATCAAGCGGCTCAACCACAGATGGCGTCAGCGTCATTTCAGGGGCACATGAAGGAGGTGTACGAGGTAGCCTGCTCTACACGCGACCCAGCGATGTTTGTTTCCTGCTCGGGCGATGGCACTTGGAGGCTTTGGGACACACGGACGCAGGGCTCTGTCTTGACGCAAGTCGGTCACGACCACCAGATTATTCTCAGCGTTGATTGGAACAAGTACGATGGAAACATAGTTGCTTCAGGGGGTGTAGACCGCAGGGTGCAGTTGTGGGACCTTCGCCGGCCGCTGCAGCCGCTCGTCACACTGCCGGGCCACGAGAACGCCTGCCGTCGTGTTCGTTTCTCCCCGCACTCGCGCGCGCTTCTTGCGTCGTCGGGCTACGACTGCCGGGTGTGCGTCTGGGACCTCAACCAGCCGCGGCACCCCCTCGCCTCCCGCTACGCCCACCACCGCGAGTTTGTTGTTGGCCTCGAGTGGTCTCTGGCGCTCTCCAACACGCTCGCCTCGGCGTCGTGGGACGGGCGCGTCTTTTTTTGGGTCGCCGGGCAGCAGATAACGGCCTCGCCACCGCAGCAACTCCCCGCTGCACTGCCGCCGCCGCGGGTCCGTTTGCCGCGGACAAAAGTGCTTCCGGGTCTTCCGCCAGCGGCAGTTGTTTTCGCGGTGCAGTAGTCCACAGAGTGGTGTTTGTTTGTTGTACTTTTGTGTGAATCAAAAACAAAAAAATTAACAAAAAAAGGGGGGGGGGGAAAAAGGTTTTTTTTTTTTTTGTTGTTTATTTTTTTTTTGTAGACAGGCAGCTTTGTGTTATAAAAGGAGAAGAAACGATATTAATTTCTGTTTTTTTAATTGTAGATTTTTATTTTATTTTAAGTTGGGCATTTATGTTGTTTCCAAATAAATAAATAAATAATTATATATATATATATATACAGTTTTTTTTTTTTGTGTGTGAGAGAGACGAACAGGGTCTGGTTGGAACGAGTATAAGAAAAAGAATAAAAGTCATTAATAGTGGAGTAAGTGGGTGGATAAACATGCCTAAAAATACGCAGTGGAAACACTTTTCTACATCATTATTATTTAGTGTGCAAGAGCGCCGTGATCGTAGTCGTATGTTACAGGAGAGAAGTAACAAGAAAGCCGCTTTTTTGTCTCTTGGCACACATGACGTGGCTCATCGTCTTAAATTACTGCAACCGCCGGAGAGAATTATGGACGACCGCGTCGACACGGATATAGACCATACTCCATCAAGGAGGGGTTCTGATGTAAAAAATTTTGATAATTTTAATCAGCTACATTCTTCTTCTAAAGCCTACGAGGAATTCTACAAGGAGTGGATGGAGAAGGGCTTTCAAATCGACTCCTGGAGGCCTCTTTTGATGAGTGAGTTGTACCACCCGTTAGAGTCGCAGCAGAAATATTTTGAAGCAAAGTATAGTCTTGCGTCAAAGCGAGTGAACCGTTCTGTTGAAGAATGCGTCGCTGTGGTTGCGGAGAAGGAGGGAGAACAGCAGGGCTTAGTGGAGGAGGAACCGCTGGAAAAGTCTGCGTGATGCGTTATGTTTGTTTGTTTGGGGACTGGGGAAGTATCTTTTTTTGTTTTGTGTGTTTGTATGTGTGTATTCTTGTAGTTTGTGGGAAGTGCGTATTTTTTTTTTTTTTACAAAAAATATATATAGTTCTTTGCTTTAACAAGGAGGGGCTAGATCACAGTAAGGATGATATGTAATACAAAGAAGGCGTATGAAGAGGAAAATACGCAAAACAAAAAGAATAAAGTACATGCATCCATATATGAGCATATATATATTTGTTTATCTATCTATCTATCTATCTAATATATATATATATAACTATATATATAACTATATATATATATATATAGTTATGTGTGTGTATATATACGTTTAATGTATTTATTTAGTTGTATTTAACTTTTTGTATGTATTTTTATATATATATACTTGCTAGTTATCAGCTATTTGCATTCATTTTGTTTTTGCTGTTGTATGGACATTTGCTTACTTACAGCAGTTGCTTTTTATTTTGTGTGGCACTAAGTCGGTATTTTTGTTTGCAAACAGAACAAAACAAAACAAAACCAAAACAAAAACAAAGCGAAACAAAAAAAAAAAAAAAAAAAACAAGCAACAACAACCGACGGGATGTGCGTGAATTTGCAGTTTGGCGTTTATTATTATTATTTTTTGCTATATATTTTTTGTTTTTTGTTTAGTTGTTTTTAAAGCCCTGCTGTTTTTATATTTTTTGCTTTATTTCATTTTTTTTTTTTTTGGATTTTTTGATATTTGAAAATAAAAAAAAAAAAAGAGGTTATAAAGCAGTATTAAGTGAGAGGGGGCTGAAAAGAAGGGAATACATAGAAATAAACAAACAAGGCAAAATAAGGAGGAATTAGTATTAGAGTAACGAACAAATAACAAACGATGTCTGATCGTCCACGGGTTTTACTTTTAGGTGGACTGGGCATGATTGGTCGCAACATCTTAAAGTACATTGCGGATTATCAGCTTGCGTCATATGTTCGCGTGGTAGACAAGCGGGTGCCGACTATGTGTTTTTTTACACAAGCGTACGAGGATTTGTTGGCGCTGCCGTACGTTGAAGTTTTCCAGGCCGAGTTGTCATCTTCTGAACATGTTGATCATGCCTTTTCGGGAGAATCTTTTGATATTATTGTTAACCTTGCTAGCGAAAATAGTTACGGGCATATGGATATTGTCTACGAGCAAAGAATATTGCGATTGCGGACTCTTTGCGCGCAGAAAGCCGCAGAAAAGGGTGGTTGTCAGCGCTATGTCGAAGTTAGCACCGCTCAGGTTTACGACTCCAGCAATGGCTCGCCGTCGTCAGAAAACGCACGGTTAAAGCCTTGGACAACCATAGCGAAATATCATCTTGAGGCGGAGAGGGTTCTTGCCACTATTCCTAACCTTCCGTGGGTGATTGTGCGGCTGCCAGTTGTATATGGGCCGGGAGACATCTATGGCCTTATGCCGCGCATTGTTTGTGCGGCGGTGTATGAAAATACTGGGGATCGCATGAGTTTTTTGTGGGGAAAGGACCTACGAGTACACACCGTGCACGTGCAAGATGTTGCTGCGGCAATATGGCACATTTTGTGTGCTGGAAATACTCATGAGGTGTACAATGTGGTAGACGATGGCGACACAACACAAGGGGATCTAAACAGAGTGCTTGAGTCTATGTTTAAGATAAAGACAGAGTTTTTGGGGAGTATCATATCTAATTTGGCATCTTTTAAGTTGGAAGAGCTTGTGGAAGAGGCGAACGAGGGTCATATGGAACCGTGGATGACTATGCTAAAGCAGCACGGAATTGCAACTACCCCACTTTCTCCATATCTGGAGCCTGAACTTTTGTACGACAATTCAGTAGCTATTGATGGCTCTAAACTACGTGCTCTGGGCTTTAAGTTTAGTTGTCCACGCGTCACAAAAGAGCTGCTAGAGGACAGTTTGCAGTATTGGCTTTCTCTGGGTCTGTTTCCAAGATGAATGCGCATAAAGATGCATGTAGCAAAACATAGGTTTGCGGGCAAACTATGAATTATGGGTCGGTCGGATAAGAGGCGGGGGGAGTTATGATGCTTAGGCATATGCTAACCTGGCCACTGCAGTATTTATGGGGATATTTTTTATAGTTATATACATATGTATGTGTATATATATACTTTTTTTTTTTTTTTTTGTGGTTGGGTTGGGTGGGTAGGATGATGTATCTGCTTGATTGAGGTTGTTATAATGTCTTATATGAGTTTTGGATTTATATTTGATGTTTTGAGTGACATATAATTTAGCTATACAGCGGAAACAACAACAACAACAACAACAACAACGTGCAGCAATCACAGCAAAAAAAAAAGGCGTTGTTTTTTTTTTTTTTTTTTGCGTGCGTGTGGGTTGTGTGTCTGTTTCTGCGAAAGAGAGAATATGTTCCGCCTAACGCGTTTTTGTTCTAAAGTTGACAAGACTGCTTTTATGGAATTAGTGAAGGATCTTCGCTATCGCACGGAGGCCCCTATAGCTGACTGCAGCGCCGCTATTAGGGAGACCGGCGGTGATGTTGACAGGGCGATGGAGGTGCTGCGCAAAAAGGGGTCGGCGAGAGCCATGAAGAAGCACGCGCGGGTGACTGAGCAGGGCTCTGTCGTCGCCTGCGTCGGGGCGGTGTTTGGCGCAGCTGTTGTCACCGTCTGCAGCGAGACGGACTTTGCTGCGCGCAGCACTCAGTTTCAGAATCTTTGTGCCAAGATAAAAGGGCTGCTCCAGGCGAGGATTGTTGACACCAAAGGCGACGTTCTTGCGAGTCCTGCAGAGACCCAGCGCTTTTTGATGGAGGCTGCAGCGGATGATATCTGCTCCTCCATTGCAGTTCTTGGCGAAAACATAACAATTGCGTCGGTGGAGCCGCTTCGGCTGGCGCCGCACGTTGCGGAGCACATATCCATCGGCTCCTACGTTCATGGATCGCTTGATGTGTCGGATGTTGGCAGGATTGCTGGCGTCGTTGCCGTCAGTCGTGTAGACCCCGCGGCGGAGGTGCCTGCGGGGACACTTGTCGATATTGCGAGGCACTTTGTTGCCTGCAGCGGGGCGGAGGGGAATTATGTGCACCAAAACTTTTTTGGAACAGAAGAAACTGTTGGACAATGGTTAAGACGTCATGGTCTTCGATTCAGCAGCAGTTTGGTGGTTGATTTTGGCAAGGAACCTGTTTTGCACACCGCCTCTCAACCCCGCGAGAATGAGAAATAGTTTTGCATGCATTCTGTTGGCGCACTTGACATATATATATATATATATATATATTGTGCAGTTGAAGGAGGAAGGCAAATTAGCATACACACAAACCAAAAAGAAAAAGAAAAAGAAACTTGGGTGGCTTACTTTTGCTGTTTTGGCGTTGTTTTAGTTTATTATCTATATTCTGCTTGGCATCGTGTATTCTTTGGATGCAAATGACAAAATAAAAGAGTATGATTTTGACGGCCCGCAATTTTTTTATTTTTCAAAAAAAGGAATTTGGTAAGGTAATCAAAGTAACAAATGTTATATTTACTACCATTATTTGTATTTGTTTTACTGTATATGTATATGTATATGTATATATATATATATATATATATATATTTTTTTTTTTTTTTTGGGTTTGTGGACTGTGACTTGAAGGAATATACCTACAACAAAACAAAAGAAAACACAAACAAACCTGAAGAGGTGGTGGTGGTGGTGGTCTGGGGGGGGGGGGTGAGATTACGTGTGAGTTAATAAAATAACAAAAACAAGGTTAGTTATTTGCTTGTTTGTGGCGGTGGTGACATTTTTTTTTTGTGTGGAAATTGAAAGACGTTGTCCATGACGATGATGGCTGGCTCTGAAATTAATTTTACACGCCACGAGATTGCATTGCTGGCGTCCGCGTCGTCAAGGTGTATGGTTGTCTATCCACTAGGAAAAAAGAGTAGACAACGCATTGGCGTTGGCGACAAGAGCGGCGTGATGTCTGTTTTTTCTTTAGGAAAGAGAACGGAACGTGTGCCAGTGTTTGAGACGCAACCTCAACACGAGCAGGTGAGCTGTGCGACCTTGTATGGGGACCAGTTGTTTTTTATGCATGGAAGCGTTTTGGAGGCGTATTCAAGGAAGGGGAAACTTTTTTTTTCGTTTGACACAAACGTGACTGAAGTTATTCACAGCATTTTTGTTTCTACCCCGTTTATAATAACATGCGGCAGTTTTATGGTTACTGGGTTTCAGGAGGCAAAGGAGCTTGGCTTTTACATGTCTCCAGATCGCGTGAACACCATGGTGGTATTTGCATCTAACCAGCACGTGGGAAATGAAGAGCGTGAATTTGATGACTATTGCTGCGTTCTTGGCTGCAATGACCGTATGATCCGCTTGTTGCGCGGTCACCGGGTTGTGGAGGAAACACGCTGTGAGGCGCCTCTGACAGCGCTTTGTGTTGGTGGGAAGTCTTGTAGGGTTTACTACGGAACAGGTGCCGGGTCTTTGGGGTGTTTAAGTTTAAAAGAAAGGAGTAATTCTTTTTTTCGTGAATTCAGCTACATCCCTGATAATAACCTCGCTGCAGTGACTGCGTTGACCTTATATGACGTCAACATGGACGGTGTGGAGGAGCTGCTAGTTGGCCGCCGCGACGGCTTTGTACATGTATTTTGTGTCAATTCTGAGGGGGGTGGTGTCGGTTGTAGTAGTGGTGGTGATGGCGTATGTTTTCCGACTCCCATTTGGTCTGGTAGTGTCGATGAGAGCATTCTTTCTATTGCTGGAGGTCTTATAACGAATAGCCATCGCCCGGATATCTTGGTTCATTCGCTCAGTGGCAGGGTTATTGCTTTTTCGCTAAAGGAGGAGGATCATGCTTCAGTGGAAAAAGTTACTGCAACACCTTCGGCATTCGAGGTCACGGACGCACAACTTAAGGAGGTCGCTAAAGAAATTGAAGATTTGAAGTTGGCTATAGTGAGCAAAACGCGGGATCTGGCAGAATGTGCTGGCGCGACAAGGAATGACGTCCCAGTGTTTGCCACCTCAGCCACGTTTACAGCAAAGGTGGTGTTATTGCAGCAAAGAAATAGTCCAGCTCTGCTACTAGTGGTTGACGCGGACACCCCAATCGAGTATGTGGCACTCCAGAGTGATGTATGCATTAATTTTTTAAAAATAAACACTGCGGACGTGGTTGTACGGGAGAGCACTCCGCGGAAGAGTTTGTCAATCAAGTCACTTGCAGTTATACGACCATTAGAGACATGTATGTATAGTTGTTCTGTGGCCTTCTGGGTGGAAGAGGGCTATTGGGGTTTGCTGAAAGTAATACCTTTGGCGGCTCCTTCTCCACGCACAGCACAGATGAAAGTTCTTCAGGTGCGACCGTTGTCACTTTACGCCCGCGTTGGCGGGACTGACGAACAGGAGGCAATTACTGGTGCAGAGGAACAGAAGGGTGGTGAGCCTGCGCTTTCTGTGCTGCATGTGGGTGGTAATTTTAGCGCTAGAGACATGCACAGCTGGCTTTTGAGAATGTTACCGGGAACGCCAGAAATTTATCAACAAGCGTTATCCACATTGCGATACGAAGACGTTTTTTTTTATTATACTCTTGAGGTTAAATATGGAGATGGAAACGCGACGTTTTCTACTGAATCCTTATCGACATTAACCATTGCAAGGCGGTTTATTAGTTATTGTGCTGCTGAGCGTTCTATAACTGTGGATTTTCATGCGGTGGTTCATACTGACGCGGTGCGCAGCAATTTGCGTCGCATCGTGCCACACATTGCAGCTTGCAATAAGGCTTATAGAAACGCCACTCTTTTGGAGGCACTTCGTGCCCTTCAGCTAGACGAAGGTATTGACATGGATTGTTTGACCAGTGAGTACAAGCAGCTTTTAGAGGGAGCTGATCAGGTGAGGAAGGATCAGACACGGGCTGAGATTACATTGAAGTACTTGCAAAGGTCCCTGCTTAAGGTTTATGACGGCGCAACAGAGTTTGTGCCGAGTATACCAAAGATGAACTCTACCATAGAGAAGGTATTAGGGAGTGTCGCTAGTTACAGCGACGCTTCAGAGATAATGACCACGTTGGAACGCCTTTTTCTTTTGAAATAAACAAAAAAACAAAAAGCGACGAAAAAAAAAAATGAGGGAGAGAAAAAGAATACTCCGTGTCTTTTTTTGTGTTGGTGTGTGTGTGTGTGTGTGTGTGTGCGTGAGGCGTGGCGAGGAAGAAAAATAAAGGGTATGACTGAAGAGGTGTGACTAAGTATATATATATATATATTAAAGATATATGAAGAAAACCCAAACAAACAAACAAACAAACAAAAAAAAAAATATGAGATAATGCGTTTTTTTTTTGTCTTTTTTCAAATAAAATAAAAAAAAAAAACAAAACAAAACAAAACAAAAAATCATTATGTTTAAACCAGAAGTTTTTGGTTTTTAAAAATGTTTATTATTATTATTATTATTAGTTGTTATTATTTTTTCTTTTTACGGGTATTGTATGTGTCAGTTATGGGGTTTCACAAAGGTGTTTTGCCGACGCCTTCATTGACGGTTCAGCAGCCGCAGAAGCAGTCTCCTCGTTCATTTGTTTTTCAAGCATCTGCTAATCGGGTAACATTTTTTTCTTTGGAGTTGGTGGAGGAGCTGCTAACACACACACGCAAAGTAGATGAGGAATGTGGCTTTGAAAATATCTTTTTGCTACATTCAAGCGATAGTGCGCGGGTGTTGTCGCGAATTGCGCTGGAGGCTCGCTACGAGGAGTACTGGTCGGCTGAGCACTTTGCGCCGGCGAGTAGAGGCAGCAGCACACCTTCCGCGCTCTCTCTTCTTCGAATTGGCATTCTGCGCGCGCTCGGCTTTCAGACTCCTGGATTGGACGAGGAGGCCGATGACGCCTCCATCATTCTTGGAAGGGACGTTGTGAGGTCGGCGTCACTGACAGACGACTCAAAGTCTGGGCATTTTTACTACCGTGAGGCTGCGCAGGAGGAGCTACGGCATGTGACATTGGGGGAGTGGTGCGAGGAGCTTATTTGTTTTGCGGCGTCTCGAGGGTTTTCGGCAGAGCAGGTGCGCTGCGTTTTGCTTACGGCAATGCATCTTATGAACGCTGTTGCGGAGTTGCCGGTTGACGCGTCTGACGCGTGTGTGGAAGAGCGATGTGGACACGTACTAAAAGATCTATTTATTGAGCAAGCTTGTAGTTTGCCAAACAAGGTTTTTGAGACGCGCAAAGTAAAGCGCACAGTAGTCCGTGATGTGCCAGACCCTCAATTGGTGGCTAGCATCGAGGCAAAAATGGCAAGGACGAAAAATAAGAAACAGCTGCGGGCGCTGCAGGAGCAGATGGCAAATGTTCCATCGATTAGTGAAACACGGGTAGAGCCGCGAGAAGAGAAGGTTTTGACGGAGATTAGGGTTGGCCCTT
This sequence comes from Trypanosoma caninum, assembly GCA_036321205.1. NCBI lineage: Eukaryota > Euglenozoa > Kinetoplastea > Trypanosomatida > Trypanosomatidae > Trypanosoma > Trypanosoma caninum. Next base: position 26,975 of record JAWVMR010000008.1, on the reverse strand, counting down.
ACTTTACGCTGCAAGAGGTGGCACACATATTAGACTTTTTTTCTCTTTCAGTGATTCACCATTGGCGACTATTTCGAACATTTCTTTCAGAGCTTCAACCAGTGGAAACGACGTGTGAGGAGCGGGTGCATTGGGATATATGGGGTTTTTGTATTCCACCACTTTGTGAATTTTTGCGTGATGATGTATATGCAATGGAACAGGAGCGGCAGGGCATTATTAATGCATGTGTGACAGCCATTGAGACGTCTTTTGATGAAGAGTTTCTTCAGCCTCTTAGTGAACTTCGACGTATGCGGGACGAGTTGCTGGAGCAGAAGATAGAACGTGAGCGTCTGGCGGAGGAGAATAATCTGAAAAACGCTCTGAAAGGTCCTGATTGTGTGTGTGTTGCCCGTGTTTTTGCTTTGCGTTTGGGCAAACAGATTGAGAAAAATGATGCGCTGGACAAGGCTGCTGGCGGCACTTGTTTCTCTACGGAGGAATCGTCAGCGGCGCCAACAGCGGCGGTGGTGAAAGGGCCGCAAGTGTCATCACAGGTCTTTTTAGGAGATTTGAAAAGATCTAGTGCAAAGGGTACGCGTAGGACTCAATGTAAAGAACAAGGGGGCCTCGATGCGGTTTCAGTGCCGGAGTCCTCACAGGCCCTGTCCCCTATAAAGGATACGGTCTTTTCTCTGGAGGCAGTTAGGGCACGTTTGGAAAGGTTGGAGATTGCTTTACAGGCAGCAGTCGATTCTTGGGAGGAAAAAAAGAGGATTTAGTGTTGATTTGTACTTGCGGGGATTGCTGCAACAGCGGAGTTGTGAACATTTTGTGATGCCGTGACTTTCTTGTATTTGTTTTGTGTGATAAAAGCAGGAACAGTATGTACATACGTATGTACAATATAATATTTATGCATGCAAAGGAATAGGAAAAAAAAAAAAAAAAATTGGTGGGGTGGGAGGTTTACATAAGCGAACATTATTCGTTTGTATGTCAAAAAAATGTTCTTTGTTTGTATTTTTTTGCGCTTGGTTTTGCCCGTGATTCCACACCTGTATTAAAAAAAAAAAAAAAGAACTTATCTTTTTCATCTTACCATTTTGGTAAGAGAACAACAAACATAGCAAAATGGGTGGACATGATTGGTTATTGTTACTATTATTATTATTATTATTTTTGAATGTTGCATACATATTTGCACTGATTTTGTTATTGCAAAATGTGGGAAGGGTAAAAATAGAATTATCATTCAACAAGAACAAAAGGCAAAACATTTTGGGAAAGTAAAAACAACAACAAAACAAAACAAAGCAAAAAGATAGAAGCAGGATTATAACCAATGTTATTTTTTTTTGGCAAAGCAGAGGTGGCGGGAGCGGCCGGGTCGGTTGTCTTGCTGCTTCAGAGACGCAAAATGGAGTACTGGGGCTCCTCCGTCACCGGCCGCACACAGCCATACGCGCAGGGTGACGTGCTGCCTCGCATGGACAACACACGTCACGTCATCAACAAGTCCTCTGCCGCGGCTGCCAGTCTCACAGGCAGTCACTTGGGCATAGCATACGACGAAAGTAACATATTTTCAGTGAAGGGATACAGCAAGATAGAGAAGGAACACTACCAGCCACTGCGGGGCATGGCGCGCTACAAGATAGAGCCCATTAACGAGGGTGATGGCCCGGAAACACGGCGGCTGATGGAGCAGCTGGAACACGATGTTGAGGTGGGACTTGACGCGGAATGGTGGGGCGCGGTTCTTAAAGATTTTCCATCACTGAAGAAACCCTGTACTGAGACATTTAAGACGGAGTTCACAGAGTTTTACAAGAGTGCCTTGGATGTGGCACACAACGAGTTAGCCGTGGCGGCTCTTGCACTCCCTTTTGTGCGCCACCAGATGCAGGTTAACTTTATAAGCTTTCCAATGTTTTGGCGGATTGCAGAAAAGTTGGCAGACGCCTTGGTTAGGGCAGCTGAAGGCCGCCGCTACGAAAGTCGTGTTGCCCGTATGGCAGTAGAGCGAGTCACGAAGATTTTATTGAATACAATTGCGGATGAACCATGGGCGCATGAAGATACAACGAGCCCTTTGCTTTTTGACGTTTCAAACTTTCGCGCGTGGCATGAGGCTGGCAACTGGTAGCGTAAGGTCAGTGGTGTTGCGGTTTAAACCTATACGGCAAAAACAACAACTAAAAACCGTTTGTGGTTTTTGTTGTCACAACTGAATAATATTGATCATGATGGTGGTAGCAGTTGGAATAGTGGTGGCAAAATAGTGAGTGTTGTTATAGTATTGCAATAAAGGGTGTGAGTGCATGTGGGTAAGGAGGTTTCGAAAAACGTGGTGGGAATTATCATTATTTTTACTTTTTTTGTTCTTAGATATGTGTCTGTGTGTGTGGACGAAGAGGCGACGTATATCTCGTGATTGCTTGATTTCTTTTACTGAGAGGTTTAGACCTCAATATGTATCGAAAAGAAAAATACATTTGTAATATGTTAGGTTTTTATAAAGGAAAACAACAACAACAACAACAACAAAAAAAAAAAAAACAACTAAAAAGTAAGAATACGCACGTCCGCAAAAAGGTAGATAAAAACGGTTTTTAAAAGCGTTTTTTAGCAAAAAAAAAAAAAAAAATGCTTTATTTTAGACGTAGTAAGCTGTTATGTGTTTTGCGAGTATTGATTTTGTTATCATATATATTTATCTAGTTATATATATATATATATATATATATATATATATGTGGGTATGTATATATTTGCTTCACTGATAGCATTTTTTTTTTTTTAAGTAACAAAAACGAAACAAAAGGTTTCTTTTTTTTCTTTTTTTTTTTTAATTTATTTGAGGAAAAAAACTGGGTTGGATAGAGGCAGTTTATTAGTATGTATAGACGAAACGCATCTAGGGGAATGGATTGCCGCAGCAGCGGAAGGGGTTGTGGTCGTGGTGGTCATTCTTTTCGCGGAACCGCTGGGTTTAATGGAAAATCTGCTGTGGTGTCGTCGAGCAAGAATATTCAAGAAGATAACAGTAGTTCTGGCGCACCTGCTGCTAAAATGACCACAGCTGATGGCGACAATAGCGCACCATGGAGTCATAAGCGTTTTGTAGCAACAGTTGTGACAGAAAACGGCACTGAAATTCCCAAAAAACTGAACAACCGAGTATTTATCGATGGTTTGCCGTATGATAGCAAGAAGACTGCATCGGGGTCGCCGAGTCTTGAGGAGGAGTTGATGCAGTTTGTAACTGCGTGGAAGGTTGGGAAGCCTATTCGCCTCATCAAGAAGAACGGCCAGGGGTTTGGTTTTTTGACGTTTCATTCGCCCCACAGCGTTGATGTGGCGGTGCGTGTGCTGAATGGGCGTAAGTTTCTGGGTCGCAAGTTGCGTGTGGAAGTGCCGAAGTTGAGAGACACAGAAGGCGGCGCCGGGAATACAAAACACGACACTGGCAAGAGCAGTTACACCCGCCAAGTGCTTATTTCAGACTTGGCGAAGATATCGCAGCCCGACATCATTCGTGAGATTCTCCGGGATGTGGCACCGCAGCTTGAAAAGCGTCTTGAGACAATCAAGATGACCTCAAAAAACCGCAAGGCTTTTTTGACATTTATGTCTGCTGACGACGTTGGCTTAGCTGTAAAGTTTCTTGACGGCTTTGTTATGTTGGGTCGCCGCATCTCTGCCGCTCAAGCTGCCGAGCCAGGGTCGCTGCCGTACTCGAGGGCTGCGGTTGGAAGTGCGGCGTGCACACCAAACGCGCTGGCTTCTTTTACGGGCGGCAGCGGCGTTGCTGTTGACAGAAACAAGTTGGCAGGTGCTTTTGTTTCTGGAGGGAGCGTAGTGAAGGATAACGATAATGACGGTGATGGTGCTCATGTGGTGGTGCCGTTAGGGATGTTGGCGACACAGTCTACGCAGCAGGTGGCGAAGCACGGCGAACAAAAGGCGAGGAAAACGAGTAACGTGACTGGCGTTACAGAGAAATACAATTTGCTTGACAGTGGGCCGGTTGAGGTGTTTGTTGGCAACGTTGGGGATGAGATCACTGAGGAACAGCTCCGCAATCACTTTTCAATCTGCGGAAGAATTGTGAGTTGCGAAATTATTGTCAACAAGAACACCAGCCTGCCTACTGGCATCGCACGCGTCGTTTTTGCCCTTCCCGCGTACGCTGATTACGCACAGAAGCACCTTCACGGGTCTCGTCTACACGGCCATGTTCTGCGTGTGGACCGTGGCGATGAGGCGAGCGCGCCGCTGGCTTCAGGACTGGCACCGCCTGGCAGCGACGAAGTGGTGGACGAGGATGGATACATGGAGCACTACGGTGTGAGGGACAGGGCGGCGTACTTTAAAGGGACCTCGTTTGAGGGTGAGGAGAAGGGGCGCGGCGGGGGCCGGCGGGCGAGGGGGCCAGCGGGCGGCCACGACGACAGGGGCAAAGCCAAAAAAAAGAAACGGACAGAGGGCGGCGGGGGGCGCGGGGCGGTGGGACACGCCCATCAGGGGGATGTTGGCGGCGGTGACGATGATGATGACGGCGACGAAGAGGAGCGCTTTCGTGATGTGGATGTGGTAGATGTGCCTCTCGCTGTTTCGGCAAAGCGGTGCAACACCAAAAAGCGGACAACTAAAGCAAAGAAATTTTCTAGGTGAGGGTGTTTTTTTTTTTTTTTTTGAGTTTATTTTCGATTTTTGCATCTGTGTTACATTTTGTTTATTTATCAGTATTGACGTCTGCTTCCAACATTTACCCTTTTCCCCCCTCTCCCCCTCCAAAAAAAAAAAAAAAAAAAAACAAAATTTGTTGGTTTTTATATATAACACGCAACTGATATAAAGAAAAAATGGCCGCTTATATATATATTTATATGGTGAAAGAGCGCAGTTAAATAATGGAATAAACTTTTTAAACTGAATAATTATTAGGAAACTAATAATAGTAATATTAATAAAAATATTTGTTGCTTTGTTGTCTTATTAAAAAAAAGAAAATATATTTATATATGTATATTTATAAGCATGTATTTGTGTTAACAATTTTTATTGCAAACAATACAAAATTTTTGTTATTTGCGTGTTTTTTTTTTTGTTATTTTTATTTATTTTAAATTTGAAGAAAAAAAAGTGTATTAATGTTTTTGAGAAAGTCTAAACAACAAAGACAAAATAAAAAACATAAAAAAAAAATACATATCTAAGTTGGTTACGTGGAGTTTGTGAATGTCACCATTTAGTGGTCGTCCTGTGGGTAAGCTTCCTTCCCAACATCCCATAATTCGTCGAACACGTAGCTGGCGTGGTGTTATGCAGGTGCGGTTTAACGACACACGTGCAGATCGCAATACTTTGCTGCGGCATGCATTTTTATGGGCGCCATTAAGGGTTTTTGGTCTTGGTTTTGTCACGACGACTGTCATGTATTTTACGCTGGGCCATGATCGGTTTATGCATACGCTTTTTGGTTACGAGTCAGAGATGCACTACGAGGCGCGTGTCAATCCTGATTCTGGTGGCATGTTTAGTGAGAATTTGTTGGACAAGGATCGTAACTGGTCATCTCCTTTGCGTGATTTGGAAATGCCGCTTCATCCAAAACAGGAGTTTGACGTGTTACGAGACCCCAAGTCTATATAAACTGTTGAAAGTGGTGTTTGTTTTGCAGCAACCTTTTTTTTTTTTTTTTTGTGGGTTGTCTAATAATTAAAAAATGAAAAAAAAAAAAAAAAGAAAAGGTAGCTAATACTGACATTTTTATTACTATTATAATTTTTTTTATGCTGTAAAAACGATTTGTACGTATATTTTTTGGTGCTTGTTTTGGTTTGGAAGTAAGATAGGTGTGCGTGTGTGTCAGCGTCGCTGTGGCAGTCACCATCAAAACAAAATATATATATATATATATATATATATATACGTATATAGAAGGAAAAGATAAGGAAAACCGGCATTTCATTGCTCTGTTTTTATTTTTATTTTTTATTGCAATGACGGGGCTTACAGAGAATGAAATTTGCGAGTCAGCCATGTGGAAGCACATGAAGAAGGTGCTGCTTCATGTAGTTCAGCAACAGCCGAACAGCGCGCTAGATGCGATTATTCCTTCTTCTTTTGCTGTGCAGACGGGGAGCGTTGTTCCGCCACGTGCTGCAACGATTTACTCCGACAACAGACCGAGGGTATTTAACACCCTGCCGCCAGATGCGCTGGAGACACTGCGGTGGGCATACAGCTTTGGTAATGTTATGGCGCCGCCGAAGCCGAGGCGCAAGCCACTGGAGGACGGCGAGGAGATGCCGCCGGAGGACGACGACGAGAATGAGGACGATGAGCTTCTTGGAGAGGTGAGTGATGTGGTGGCGGAACAGGCTGTTTTTAACTCGGTGGGTGAAGGGCTGCAACCGGAGGAGGCATTTCGTCTTGTTGTGGGCATGAAGCATCTTGTAAAGACAGAGCCGCTTGCAAGTGTTCGTTTTTGGGGCAAGTTTTTTGGCAGTTACGCGGACTACTACATTGTTGAAACAAAGATCGATCCGAATCGTCTTCCTGAAGATGACGATGATCTTGGTGCAGGCGATGATGAGGAAGAAGATGAGCCACCAATCGACAGCGTGGCTGATGTGCTGTACTCGCACGGTCAGAAGATGCGTGAGGACACCGCTGTCGAGCCGTCTGGCAGCGGCTTGAACGAGTGTGTGTACTATGCCGCTCTTGTGATGGACCCAACAAAGTGGACACGTCTGCCAGACGTTACACCAAATCAGATTATCGCTGCACGCTTTATTCGTCGTGGCTTTACAGGGGATCTGGAAAGTTCTGTCGACACTCACCCGCGCTTCCCAGGAAAAGAAATGAATTATCTCAGAGCGCAGATTGCGCGAATCAGCTGCACATGTCGGGTGGCGCCGCGTGATATATACACAACAGAGGGGGCTGTTCCTGAGGAAGAGGATGAAGACGGGAATACATTGCCCCCGCCGCAAACTGTTAAGGCGTACACAACGCTGCCACCACTTAATCCGCAGGAGGTGCCTGATGAAGATGATTCAGAGGCAATTGAGCCAATTAAGTCATGGTTTTACGGCTACCGTGATGACGAATTATTGCAAGGAAAGTATTGGGTCCACATTGCGCCAACGTTGCTGCGTACGGGCCGCACTGTCGCAACGGAGTCAATTAACTCCGAGGATGACGCGGATGGTGCGGAATTTGACCATTCTGAGCAAATACACCCGTTTCTTTGTGAGCTTAGTCGCGACGACCCCTTGGTATACACCTGTCACAGCCGTAGCCAACTGCCTGCATGGAGTTTCCGCAAGGCTTTTTATAACGAGAGCAGCAGGACTCGGACGTATGTTGCTCGCTCAGGTCTTTGGCCCGGCGCCTTTACGTACGCCGTCACGGAGTCGGGGCAGCCGGGCAGCCGCTACCAGAGCGTGTACATTGGGACGGGGCTTAAGAACCTGCAGGGCGTGAGCTACGCCCCGAGGCTGCCCCCGCGCTGCCTGGTGGAATACGAGGAGGCTGACCTGCTGCTGCAGCGCGACGGGACGGTGGACGACGAGCTTAATTACGCGCCGCAACCTCCAAAACCAGAGCAGGACGACGATGAAGACGACGACGAGAGAGATGAGCTTTAGAACTTGGAGGGGTGATGGAGTAGCAAAGGGAAACCAACCAAAAAGGAAACAGCAGCAAAAAAAAAAAAAAACCAAAACAGAAAAGGCAACAATAAACGGCTTTAAGAAACGTCAAAAACCAAAAAACAAAAATGCAAAAGCAATGAAAAGTTGTGGAAGGGGGAACCTAAAGGAAAATAGAGTCTTTTACATGACAGTGACGGTGTTGCCTTTTTTTTTTTTTTTTTTTACAACTGGTGATGTTTATAGTGTAATAAAAACCAGTACCCTTAGAAAATTTTTTTTTTATAGGTTGCACTGCATTATTCTCTATTATTGTTATTGTTATTGTTCTTTTTTTTTTCTGGACACGCAGAGTTCAATTATTAGAACTTTGCATGGGGTAGTTGTGGTGTTTGATGGTGGGACAGAAAGAAAAACAAAAACGGAGACAAGGAGAGTGAGGAGGGCAAATGAAAAAGAAATAAAAAGGGACTGTACAGCAAAGTGTAAGGTGTATATATGTGTGTATATATATATATATTTTTTTTTTTTTGATTTTACAATCTTAGAGAGGGACATTTTGAGTTTATGAAAATGAATATACATTTGCTACAATATATATATATTTTAAATTTGTAAATGGTGTATTGTGGTACGTTTATGTTTGTTTTTTATTTTTTTAGTTTTTTTTTTTTAAATTGTTGCATGCTTTGGTGTACAGCAGTAACATTACCTTATTAACAGAACCAGGTCAGAGTTTTGTAGTTATTATTTACTAGTAATAATAATACATACACATAATTACAGACATTAAAAAAAAAAAAAAGAAAAAAGCAACAAAAGAAGGACGGTCTGTGTGTGTGTGTGTGTGTGTGTGTGCCTGTGGAAGTGTTGGCAGAGCATCCAGGGTAATTAAAAACACGAACAAAAAGAAAGCTACTGGGTGGGGTGGAGGGAGGGAAAGAACATAATCACTGAAAGGTAGATTATTAGGCCGTCTAGGGTGTTATTGATAACAGATGCAAAAAACATGTAGTCTTTCTTTGGACCGTTCTGTTCCTCTTGTGTGTATTTCTTCATTATTAAGCTTTTTTTGTGGTGTTGGTATTGGTGGGAACGATTTGAGTGCAAATTTTGCTATGGTGGTGGGTAGTGGTTCACTAAGCATGCGTCAGGCAATATTTTATTGCACGATTTTGGAGTTGCTTGGGGCAATTTTTATGGGTGGACATGTTGGCAGGACGATTCGTGAGGGCATTGTTGATCCTGTCTTGTTTGTAGAGAATAAGGAGATGGTGTTGATTGGTATGGTAAGTGCAAGTTTTTCTGCGGCTTTGTGGTTATACCTTTCGACTGTTTTTGGCTTGCCGGTTTCGATCACCCACACAGTGGTAGGAACGATTATTGGCTTTGCATTTTTTACTACTGGTTCTTTTGAGCATGTGCAGTGGTTGGGTGTTGTAAAAATTATCATATCTTGGCTTGCAGCCCCGTTTGTATCTGCTCTTGTGACAGTGGTTATTTTTTATTTTCTTCGCGTTTATATTTTGGATGTGGAGGGTAGGTCGTTCCAGAACGCCATCTTTTCGCTGCCATACTGTTTAGGTTTCTCTTTGCTTATTATCTTTATGTTTATTGTCATTGAACAGCCATCTTTTTTTGCTGTGACAATTGCCAAGTCGGTACCAATGTGGGTACAGTATATTATTATTTTTGCGGTAATTGTTTTTACTTGTCAACTATTTGCTTTGGTGGCCTTGCCGCGTCTGGAGGCAGAGGCGATGGGACAACACCCAGTTTCACTGGAGGCTGTAGGTTCTTCAACAGAGACAACAAACACGACCTCGTCATGTGAAGCGGATTTGTTGCGGTCCTCAGATCACTCAACGAGAGTGTTTTGTGGTTTCTCCGCGGACCACATGTCTCCTTCTGGGTCAAGTTGCAAAGATGTGAATGAGACACGGGGTTCAAAGACGGCGTGCTCCGGCACGTATGGCTCACTCTCGGATCACAAGATGACAGGGTCAAAAACTGAACTTTGCACGGGCGACGTGTTTAATGAAGAGGATTTGGAGATGAGTCACTTGGCACCTCTCATTAACTTTAACGGAACTATGATCAGGTCGTTTAATCCGCAGGCCGAGTATCTCTTTACTGGGCTTCAGGTTATTGCTGGCGGGGTATCCAGCTTTGTTCACGGCGCTGTGACCGGTGCAAACGCAACGGCGGCATTCCTTATTCTTTACGAGGTGTTTATGGTTTCTGAACTTGGCCAGGACCGCTTCTCTAGCGGCTGGGTGTTGTTACCAGCGCTGTTGGGTATCGCAGTTGGCATGTCCACACTTGGGGGGCGTCTCATGAAGACGGTTGGGATGGACCTCGTGGCGCTGACACCGACGCGCGGGTGGTGCATTCAGGTCGGCGGCACTTTTGTGACGATGGTGCTTACGGGCGTTGGTGTTCCCGTCTCGCTGACGCAGGCGCAAGTGGGCGCGGCGGTTGGCTGTGGAATGTTGGACGCGCAGCTAAAAGGGGTTTTGTGGGGTATTGTTGTGAAGATTTTTTGTGGGTGGGCTGTAACATTTTTTATTGCTGGTGTAACGACTGGTTTTTTTATGTGGCTTTTATATATTTTTTATTGTGTTTAAATCAAAATATAAGACACACGCATACACACATACGCACACACACTCAAAAAAAAACAAAAAAAAAAAAAAAAACGAAAAAAAGAGGGGGAAAGATATATAGAAAAAGCAGTCTGTTATGTGCTTGTCTAATGTTGATGGCGGCACTTTTGCTGTTAGTTCCTTATTTTATTTAATTTTGCAGCATGGATTTTTTTGATTGCAAAGTTTTTGGACAAGGTTAAAAAAAGAAAAAAAAATGCAAAATGAATATTTATATATAGTCATACATACATGTATACGTAATGATAAAAAGAGTAATAGTCATTATTGAAAATAAGAATAATAATGAATGGCTTAAGTAACATTGTTTAATGTTGAGAAGAAGGGTTATTGCTGTGGTAATTGAAATGTTTTCTTTGTTTATCGACCTTAACGGCAAAGGAGAGAATGGAAGGGAACCGAAAGAAAAAACGCCAAGTTGCTGTTGCTTATATACATATATATATATATGTGTGTATGTATATTTTTAGCAAATTTTTTGGTGTATATATATATATATATATCTATACATATATATATATATATATATATATATATATATATTTGCGTAGAAATGTAAATAAATAAATAAATAAAAATGTATAATATTTTTGTAATTTTTTGTTGTAATAATTTTTTTAAAAAACCATTTTACTTGTTTTTGCACGTGACCGTTCGTGTTTCTGTGGTTGTGTTTTGCTAAGCGAGAATATATATATATAAACTACGTATTAATAAATAAAACAAAGGCAATATAAATTAAAGCATTTGCTTACTTTAGGGGAGGTGGGTGGCTAGGCAGCTTTGGCTGAGGAATGCTATATACGTGTTAGTAATATTAGGTGACGCTGAATGAAGACGACCCATTCGTTGCTTAAGGTTGAAGTTAATGGCATATCCGCGGTTTCCAACAACAGTGGGCCGCGGACGCATTTGCCGTTTCTTCGCAAAGTTGTTCGTGATGCGCTTTCTGTACCCAACACACATAACACTGCTGTTCCGTTCAGGCCATTTTCCTCGTTTGGCGCGGGTCAGGAAAAACAACGGGCATGCACTCAGGTCCTCTACAAGGACTCACAGTGTATAGTGGTGAACGATGTCTATCCAAAGTCGCGTGTACACTGTCTTGTTATGCCGCTGGATCTTTCACTGCACTCTCTTAACGCCCTACGCGTGCAGCACATCCCACTGCTGCAGCACATGATTGATGTTGCAACTCGCTATGCCGAGTTTGTTTGCACAGACTCTAGTGGAAAGGACCACGCCTCGTTGACATTTGCAAGTGGTTTCCATTCTTTGCCATCACTGCCACATTTGCACATGCATCTTATTTCTTTAGACTTTGATAGCCCTTGGTTAAAGAAGAAAAAACACTATAATAGCTTTGCCACCCCTTTTTTTCTTTCAGCTCAGCGTGTAGTGGAGGACTTGAGGCAAAACGAGCGTGTGACGTTGAACCAGAATGTGGCTGAACTTAAAAGAATGGAGGAGCAGGGCTTGTGTTGTTTGTGGTGTGGTCGCGCGGAGGCGGGAATGACGCAGTTAAAGGCACATCTCATCACATGTTCAAAGAACCGCAGTTTTACCCAACAGGCATGATGTATCCGCAAGTTGATTACATCATCACCTCCTCCCTTCCCTTTTTCTTTTATTGTTTTTTTGAGTAAAGAGAAAAGAAAAAAAAAGAAAAAAAGAAGAGGAAGGCACTTGTGCGTGTGCTCTCAGTTAGTTTATATGTATATTGACAAAAAAAAAAAAAATAAAAAAAAAACAATTTTTTTTGTTTCTGTGCTTTTTTGCTATAACTGCTCGCCTGTTTTTTTTTTTTTTTTTTTTTTTTTTTTTTTTTTTCAAAAAAAAATTTTTTTTTTTTTTTTTTTTGCATTTTTTTCTTTTTTTTTTTCTTTCCATATTTTTTTCTTCCTTTTAATCCTTTCTTTTTTCTTTTTTCTTTTTTCCTTTTTCTTTTTTTTTTTTTTTTCTTTTCAATTTTTTTTTTTTATTTTTTTATTTTTTTAATTTTTATTTTTTCTCTCATTTCTCTCCTTTTCTTCCCCACACCCCCCCCCCCCCACCACACACACACACACATACACCACCCCTCCCCTCATCTTCTCACACACCCTCCCCCATTATCTTCTCACGCGGCGTAGAGCTCCGGATCAATATCGGCCGGTATCGCCTTGATCTCAGTGTCAAGTTCCCTCTCGATGCGGTAGACATTATAGCGGTCCTCGTAAGTAACAAAGTTTATTGCAAGCCCCAGGTGGCCAAAGCGGCCGGAGCGGCCAATGCGGTGCAGATATGTCTCCGCGTACTTCGGAAAGTCAAAGTTAATAACAACATTGACCGCCTGGATGTCGATACCGCGGGTGATTAGATCGGAACAAACGAGATTGCGGCACTGACCTTCGCGAAAATCATGAAAAACACGATTGCGATGTTGTTGCTGCATTCGGGCGTGAATGTAGTAACAGCTATAACCGAGCTGGGTTATCTTCTTCGCAAGTAGCTCCACACGGTTAACGCTATTGCAGAAGATGATGGACTGGTTAATCTGAAGACGGTTAAACAGTGTGTTCAAGCAGTGGATCTTCTGCCGCTCCTCCACAAAGGCGTAGTACTGTGTAACACCCCGCAGTGTAAGCTCCTCCATGAGGTTAATCTCATACCGATTGCGCAGATAGCGGTCCGCAAACTCCTGTACAGTAACAGGAAAAGTGGCAGAAAAAAGAAGAGACTGACGATCAGGTGGCAAAAAGCTGTAGATGTCAGCCATAAGCTCTGTAAACTCTTGCGACAAAAGTTTGTCAGCCTCATCAAGCACAATGATACGGCAGCGGTCAAGTTTTGCTGTGCGCTTGTTCGCCAGATCCACAACGCGGCCAGGTGTCGCCACAAGCACGTGCACTGGATGCTGGAGGCGCAGGATATCATCCCGCAAGGTTGTGCCACCAGTTGTGACCATCACCTCGAGTCCCTGAATGTGTTTCCCCAGTTCCTTTGTCACCTGCGCAGTCTGAAGTGCCAATTCGCGTGTCGGGACCATCAGCAAAGCCTGTATGTGGGGCTCACGCGTGTCAACCTTCTCCAAAACTGGGATGACAAATGAGGCTGTCTTTCCCGTTCCGTTCTTGGCACGTGCTAGCACATCCTTGCCTTGCAGCGCAACAGGAATCGCCTCCTCCTGTACAGGACTCGGGCGCTCAAAGCCCTTTTCAAAAATGCCCATTTGCAGCTCACGCCGCAAGCCATATTCCTCAAAAGTCACATTGCGGCGAGACTCAACATCCTCCGTCTTTTTGCGCGTGTCCTTCTTAGGCGCAGAAAGATTTTTTTTCCAGTCTTCCTCAGCAGGCATTCTTCCGTATTTATACCTCCTTTATATATATATATATATTTCTCTCTCTCCTCTTTCTTTCCGTTGTGTTCTGAATAAGTAATTATATATATATATATATATATAATATTTGAATGTCTTAAAAACTGAACCTAGATATATTTCTTTTGATGTTTATTGACGTGCCTTCCTTTTTTTTTTTTTTAAGACTCCGCTAACGGCAATTTGTGGCACGCGGTAGCAAAAGTAATAAAACCTCAAATTCTTCTGTTACTGCTTATTTCTCCTAACTTTTTGTTGAGTTTGCACGCAAAAAAAATAAAAATAAATAGATAAATAAGTAAAAAAACCATGGAATACCGCGCGTATAACAATAGCGATAATAAATGGCAACGCAACACAAGACATCAGCAAGGCACATTGTCAAAAAAAAAAAAAAAAAGCAAAAAGATATATTTTATTTGCCTTTATATCTTGGCTCCCGCTTCTCCGCAAATGCCTGCAGTCCTTCAAGACGATCCTCCGTTTGCAGGACAACGTTGTACTGTTCCTCCTCGTGCATCAGCGCCTCTTCACGTGGCCGCCCAAACCCGCGACGCACCGCTGTCTTCGCCGCAGTCACCGCAATTGGCCCGTTGCGGGCGACGCGCTGCGCCAACGCCAAAGCGGCTGAAGACGCTCCGCCGGCGGCCACAACCTCATTCACAAGACCAAACTCCAGCGCCCGCTCCGCCGTCAGCCGCTCCGCCGTCAAAATTAACTGCAGGGCGCGGCTCAGACCAACCGCAAGGGGCGCGCGGTACGTGCCCCCGGCGCCGGGGATTATTGCAAGACTCGTCTCCGGCAGCGCAAAAAGAGCCCCCGCGCCGGCGACACGCATGTCGGCGCAAAGCGCGAGCTCACAACCACCGCCAATCGCCGTCCCGTCGACCGCAGCTATTGTTGCAACGGGCAGATCCTCCAGCGCCGTAAAGGTCGCGCGGAGATCCTGCACAAATGCGCGCGCGTCGTCAGGCGACATTTCGCGGCGCTCTTTAAGATCTGCCCCAGCGCAAAAAACGCCGTCGACGCAACTCTCAAGCACGACACAACGGATGCAAAACGACGAATCACGACAAATATCTATGCATTTGCGTAGGTCGTTAAGAAGCGTACGACCAATCGCGTTTTTGCGCAAAGGGCGGTTAAGAGAAAGAACACCAACGTGATCAAACAGACGCGTGAGCCTGCACTCACCGTCAGAAAAAAGTTGTGTAGATTTAATGCAAAGTTGCGCGGTACGCCGCATCGCCGCCAAAAAAAAAATAAAGATAAAAATAAAAAAAATTACCAAGAATCACACGCACACACACAGAATTAAACAAAAACAAAATTAGTAAAAACGGTATATACAGTCTAAAAAATGCACACCAAATCTCTTTCCTTTTCTTATTTTGATTTGGTGATCCGTGTGTAAAAAAAAAAAAAAAAAGAATCCACATACAGATATACATGGGACCAAAACACAAACAGCAACAGTAACAGTAAAAAAAAAAAAAAAAAAGAGAGAAGAGAAAGAAGTCACCCGATAAACTACTTACCTTTTTTTATTCCGTTTATTCTCACCAACACTTTTTTCGGGTGTTATTATTACTATCATCCTAACCACCTTTAAACCAAAATTTTTCTTCGCATGGTAAAACAACAGCATCAGCAAGAAGAAAAACACCCACCTTTCGTAAAATCCACAGTAAATGGACCCATTTCCAATCGTGCAACGTCAAGAAAAACATCAATGTGATATTTGCCCGCTTTACGTTTTAACACCGGACCTTCAACACGCACCGCCACCGACCCGTCGCATTCATTCCGCTTTGCCGCCTGTTTCACAAATAGTGGGTGACGCTGGCCAAGAGAGACGTGCACACCAAACTGCCGCTCAAATGCCGTCACATCGCTGACCACATGCTTCTTACCAACGAAAGGACTGAGTCCTATTCCAAGCTCTCGCACGTAACACCCTCCCTCTGCCTGCCGCACCAGCTCAATAAGCTCCACAAGTTCCTCTGGGGCACCAGGTGAGATTTCGGTAACCATACCATTTTCGATTCGTAGTGTTACTGACCGCGGGTGCGCCATGACAACCTCCTTAAAAAGACTTGGGTAAGCAAAGACAGCACATGTGCCGTTCAGTTTGCTTAAGTCAAAGGACTCGCTAATGACCTCACCGACCGGAAACGTCCCCCCAATACTGCTGCCCACACACGCACCACCACCACCACCACTGCGCCGAACAACATCATCATCACAATGAACATCATCATCATTATCATTTAACTGGGACTGCGCGCGACTTGCTGCATCTTGCTTTTTTATTAGTTTAAGCATTGTTATATGTTCTTTTTTTTTTATGCGGCCTCGCTTATCCATGTCATTTACACCGAACATACCGCCAGCAGCAATTCCCCTTTTTTTTCCTTCCCTGTCATCATGTGCTGGAAAACGCTGACGGTGACTGCACACAGAATTGCGCTCACGTGTGTGCGCCGCGGCGTAGTATCCGGTGTTGAGCAGACAATCCTCCAATCCACCCTCAAAACTCAAAACTTCACCATCGCGACACACAATGCGAAGCGGTGCCCCCGGTCCACTTATTTTCAAAAATTTTACCGAAGACTTAGTTGTAAGGGCGGTTTCACCATTCTTGCACGTCGGCATTCCTTTCCAAAAAAGCACACCCTCATTATACACAGACCACAAATCCTTGTTTGCTAGTGCCTCGTAAAGCGAAAATGGCGGCGTTACTTCTACAAGAGCGTCACTGCGCCCGTTGCCTTCGTGAGAGGATCGCCTCGCCCAACTCAACGTATCAATAGAATCTGCAATCGCACGGCCAATTAGCTCAGCCATGCATGGCTCCATCGAACACGATTGCATGTAATTAATAGCCTCACTTTCCTCTAAGCAGCGATCCCTGTCCTCAGAATTCTTGCTGCCGGCGAGAGCGTCTGCTCTACGACTCATACACTCCAAATGATTGTGCTCTGCTACGCGAAGCCCCATGTTAAAAAGATCGAGTCGCAACCGATACTTCTCCAGCTCATTTTGAAAGGCATTGCGTTGAATAAGAATACAACCCAACAACTCGCGTAGCGGCCCTACGCGTAATGCGTGAAACAATGCGTCCTTCCATGACACCGTCCCCTCCATGCTAAAAGCATCTCCATCGTCTACTTTGCCGTCACCATATGAAACTAAAAGTGGCAGCAGTGATTCAAATACAGCTTTCATTTTTTCATCGTCCCAAATACCCACACACTCTTCATTTTCCGTATCCACTGATTGGCCACATTGCCGTAAGAACGCCTGCAAGGTGTGCACATCGTCCAGGAATGTTCCTGCAGTAAATGGCATAACACCGTATGTTACCTTCCACTCCTTGTCTAAACCGACAGTATACCGCGGCGTTGTGGCCGATGGATCAAGGTCGATGCGCAGCGCACATGCCCTCTGAGCTTCTGGCATCTTGTTAAAGTCCTCCAGCTCCTGCAAATAACCTTCAAGAAGGAACTTCTGCAGAGTACACGGTGTTTGGTCAACGACAAGTAACACATGCGGAACAGCGCCCTGAAAGGCAGAAAGACGCAGACTTTCCCACAAAACTGTCCGTGCACAAGCACGAGCTGCTATCAGAGCAGATGACATGAAAGAGTATAATAATAAGCACTTTCTCTGCTGTTGCAGTTTTTTTTTTTTTTTTTTTTTTTTTTTGAGGTTTTTTTCGTTATGTTTTTCTCTGGCAAACCAGCCACTTTTCCAGATATAAAAATTATAATCACGGCAATATAACGGCAAAAAAAAAAAAAATCCAAAAACAAAGAAGCACACAGAAATAAAAAACCAAAACAACAATATGAAGTACAACAACAACAGAAAAAAAAAAAAAAAAAACCTGAATAGAGCCTTTTTTTTTATCCTCACATTATTCTCCTTTCATTACCACATGCGCCACAGTAGTGGGTAATGAGCTGCAATGTCGTACGGCAGCCCATATGATTTTTGCAGCACTTTTGCTCGGCGGTAAAAATGACGACGCGCGATATACACCCCGTCGTTTGTGCCCGCCAAGCCAGAGACACCGCGTCTGGCAAGAACAACAGTGTTGGCTGAGGCCGGCACCGGCAAACAAAAAACATTATCGCGGCCAAAGACCCGGCGACAGTTGCTAAGAAAAACAGAATCAGCTGCCGGCAGATTGAACGCAACGACACCAACAGAGGACAGTGAATCTTGGCACAACTGAAGAAATGGCAATGATGAGACAAATGCGGGTGACTCACTACCCAAAAATAAATCGACAAACATAACGTCATAACAATGTGCACATGATTGCTCCCTAACAGAAGTTAGACTATTGTTAAACATTCGAGTTGAACGGTGGCTAGCGATAGCGTCGTTCCCAATAGCCTCTGAAGCAAGAACATTCTGCAAAAATTCCGCTCCATCGCAAACGTGGCACGTCACAACGCCGCCAGGAATTTTCTCGCGCAAGCCAAGATCCTTAACCGCTGCCCAAAAGCACATCGGCTCTGCGTCAACCAAATCAAGTTTCACAATGTCTCGTGAAAAGTAGTGCTGCAAAAATGACGGCAGCGAGCCACCACCCACACCAAGTACAGCAACACGCAGTCGCGGAAACGGGAAAGGCAGCAAAATAAATGCACTAAGCATAACGCGAAGATACGGCGCGGCCAAATAACTAGCATCTCCAGCGCAATTCATTTCTGCTGGAGCAAAGGGGTCGCAGCGGACAAGGGACTGGTGCGTAGCCCTATCAGCCAGCGAACGCAGTGCGTTTAGTGATCCGTCATTCACCAATGGTGACAATGGCTCAATAGTGATAGCCGCGTACTTGGCTGTCCCTTCTGGCCAAGTAGATGAAGCAACAAAAGAGGAAGATGACGCCAAAGAAGAATCAACAACCGACACCGGCCCGCGCGAGTCCCCTACAAACTCTCGCACACGATTGAGTTGGTTTTCTGGCGCCATGTAATTTGCACAACCCGTAACAGTATGTGTTTCGTTAGAAAAAAGTGTGAGCAGTCGTTTAAACGCCACCCACATCCACCAACTCTCATGATCTTCCTTACCACCAGATAAAATTTCGCCACCAGCAATGCGTACGTAATGATTATAAACCACAACAGAGTAGCCATCAAAAACCTCGCAAGGGTAGCGGGCATGTTCTTCAACTAACACAACAGCATCGGCATTAAACAACGGGATAGACGCATGCTGTAATTGATAATGCAACAACTTTCCCGCAGCAAAAAAGCAGCCAAGAGCAAAGATACCCGTCACACCTGCAGTTACGCCAAGCCAAGACGCACGCCAGAAAAATAATCTAAAAGGAAGAAATGTCATCTGCCAACCCACCAGCAGTTTATTACTCCTTTCAAAAAAAGGCTGGCTGTGTGTAATACAGCACAGTTCAAAAAAGCAAAAAAAAAAAAAAAAACAAGAAGTTATGTTTCTTATTTGCTTAAAAATTGTTTGGCGCAAACAACTACAAAAACTAATAGTAAGAATAATAAGAATAATAATATATTTATTGCAGAACGAACAAGAAAAAAATAAAAAAAAAGAAACGACCATATTCCGTAAAGTCAAATATATCTTTTTTTCATTCTCTGCCCTACTCTACAGAAGAGTGGTTTCTGCTGCTCATTGTGTGCGCTGCTGCCAGTGCGCTAAAATCAACTCCAGGAAGCCATCGAGTCTGCAGACGATCAAAAGACCAACGTAGGAACATGTCATCCACGCATCCACAGTAACCTTTTGATCGCCCCGAGCAGCAGTAACACGGCACTACATCATTGCCTTTATTCTCTTCTGTTTGGTTGGTTGTATCACGCGACCCCGGACGCCGCAAAAGTGCAAGATGCGGCTGCGCCAACGCAGGAAATTTGCAAGAGTCCTCAAACGTTGCGACACAGCCGCCAATGCAGCGCGGGGCGCCCTTGGAGAGCAGCCACTCAAGAGCTTCTGTGTTGCCTATTGCCATAGCGGCCTGCAGCGGCGAGCGACCCCAGCGATCGTAAACGTTAAGACTCCCACCAAATTGATGTAAAAGAGACATCATCTCTATTTTCCCAATAATAACAGAGATAAACATTGGGCTGTAGCCATGCTGCATCTGATTTATCGAAACGTCCTGGTCGCTAAGAAACCCCATGTTGTTTGGATTTGCTCCAAGCTCTATACACCGTCTCGCCAGTTCTGTATTGCAGGTAATAACAGCCAGCATGAGAAAAGTGGCCCCTCGATGCAACGACCCGCTCTTTGTGGCTGAAAGCCTTGGAAAAAGCTCCTCAAAAAGTTTGCCAATTGACTTTACGGGTTCCGCGATACAGCTTTGGCCAAATGCAAAATACATATTCGCGCAGTTATTATTATTGTTATTACTGACTTTGTCCTTGTTGCCGCCGGTGCCACTATCGTCATTGCTACTCGTTAGCTTTGCAAGATCTTCCGCAATATTTTTTGCATGTTCCTCGCCAATCAACACAGTTTCTCTACGCAACTCGTCAAAAGCGCTCCATGGGATAGCTGGTGCTGTACAGAATGAGCGTAGAAGATGTCGGTCTGAATAGTCGTAGTCCGTGAGGCTAAAAACACGGTTGTGCCCCATCTCTACACCGCCCCATCGCAATATTTTGCCGTCAAATGAGTCACACAATTCCTCTGCTGTTGACATTTTCCAAGACCGCGACATGCAAAAAAAAAAAACACGCAATGTTGTGTTTTTACCTAAATTTTGCCTTTGCCTTTGCCTTTGTTTTTTTTTTTTTTCCAACCTCGAATTACACACTTCCTTCTTGTTATTTTTTGCTTTAGTAACTTCAAAAAAAAAAAAAAAAAAAAAACAATTCTGTACCACTCAAATACATTCAAAATTAAGCCCAACCCTTTTCTTCCTCTTAAAAAAAAAAAAAAATTGACAAGGATTAACAAACGCATAAATGAAAACCTATATACAAGATGGTACACAAACTAGATATCTTCGGTAACCCCGATCAAATTAGCTGCCGGTAATTCATCGTCGTTGGCAGTAGTGCCTTCCTGGTTTTCTTTCTTAGAACGACGAAAAATTTCATTCTTCAACTCACCGTAACGTGCGTATTCCCGTGAAATTATTCGCCGGTCACTTTTCGTTGGAGGGTGTCCATTGTGTTGCTCAAATTCGGCCTCAAACTGATGCAAGACGCGCTTGAGGTACCGTTTCTCTAACAAAAGATCATTCTGGGACATATTTCTTGCCGGTATGCCTCTACCCGGATGAGGAGACGCCCCTGAAATTCGCGCCGTCGTGTTTCCCAGTGTTGTGGTTGATGTTACAGGCACAAAAGACGCGCCATCTGAGTCGTTGGTTTGGCTCCTACCGGTATGAAAAACCTGAGGCGCACCCAACACATTTTTTCGGGCCCCAGTCGCCCTTCCGCTGCGTGTGTCAACTCCGCCGTTCAGGGCCTGCAGCGATCTCTGGTGCTCCTTCTGTTGCGCCTCAATGGCGTGCTGTCCCGCAGGGTCAATGTTGCGTGATGAGAAGGCGGCATCCCCCGCCGGGGTCTCCGTCTCCTTCAGACGATTCTTTGCCGCTTTGTAAAGCTCATACACAAGCCGCAGCGCCGCCTTTTCGTGCGCCGCAACAGCAACCCCATGTTCCTCGCGAAAAGCACGCTCCCACTCGTGAATTCGCTGCTTCATCTCTTTCTTGAAAGCCTGACACTGTCTGTGTGTCATCGTAGACGTCACGGCCGCAACTGTGCCATACTCGCTCGCCTCCTTCGCAAGTTCAAGCGAAGCTGTTTCGCCTCGATATACTGCCATCAGTTGCGCCGCAATAGTCTCAGCCGGCATGGAACGTGGCCCGTACATCTGATCAACGCGACTGCGCTGCTCACGCTGCAATGAGCGCACGGAGTTAATCGTGTTTTTGCTATGCGCGCGAAAGTCCTCATCAATGACGTAGGTCTGCGCAAAACTAAGGGCGTCAATTGTCTGTGCAGCTGCTTGTAGAAGCAACTCGTTACCATTCATGTCTTGTTTTATTCTTTTCAGTATATATATATATATATATACTTTTTTTCCCGCTCTTATTTCTATATAAAACTTTTCTTGCTCTAGGTTTTTTTTTTTTTTCGCTACCACCAAAAAAAAAAAAAAAAAAAAAAAAAAAAAAAAAAAAAAATAAAAAAATTAAAAAAAAAAAAAAAAAAAAAAAAAAAAAAAAAAAAAAAAAAAAAAAAAAAAAAAAAAAAAGAGAACAATTACATCTCTATTATCTTTTTTTTATTTTATTTTTTATGTAGCTACGTTATTGTTAGTCGTTTTGTTTTATTACACATATGCTGCCTGGTAGTCCTGGTGACCGTTGGCTTTATGAGTGGGGATATGACAAGGTGAGTTACACGGCTGAGTGTAAGTTATCTTTCTTGGGGGCATTGTCTAATATTACCGCAGCGGAAGAAGCAAAAGAGGAAGGGATAGACCAATCTATTCCGCTTTCTCTTTGCAGTGGCCCACAGTCAAAGAGTAGTACTTATTGCGGAGAGAAGGAGCGTCGAATGTGGTCGTTAGTTGATTTTGACATTGGGAGAAAGTTAGGGGAGGGTCGCTTTGGTAAGATATATCTTGCACGGGAAAAGCAGACAAAATGCGCTGTTGTACTCAAGTGTCTTTCAAAGGAGATGATCCGCTATCACAACCTTAAACATCAACTGAGGCGGGAAATTGAGCTTCAGGAGTATGCGGGGCGTTGTAATAGTCACATCCTGCGTTTGTTTGCGTATTTTTGGGACGACCTGCGTGTGGTTTTGGTGCTGGAGTACGCGGACGGAGGAAATCTGCAGACATTATTAGATAGTCGACCGTACCACCGTCTTCAAGAGGAGGAAGTGCGGTGTATTCTTCAGCAAGTTTTATTTGCATTACAATTTCTTCATGATCGCGACATTATTCATCGTGATGTAAAACCAGAAAATATTCTTTTTAAAGGAAAAGGAAAAAGAAAAGAAGTAAAACTGGCAGATTTTTCATGGGCAGTTCGCCTTAATTATAAGGTTCCACAGTACAGTCGCCGTCACACTTTGTGCGGCACGATAGATTATTTGGCGCCGGAGCAGGTTTTAAAACGTGGGTGCACAACAAAAGCAGACATGTGGGCCTTAGGCATTCTTGCATACCGTATGTTGTGTGGCAACGTACCTTTTGAAGATTTGCCCACGTGGGAGATGTACTCCCGCATTACCAAAGGTGACGTGCGTTATCCGTCACATCTTTCGAATAAGGCACGCAGCTTAATTGAGGCTTTATTGTGCGTGGATGAGGACAAACGTTTCTCCGCTTACGAGGCACTGCAGCATATATTCTTTAGCTGCAACGGCGGCGATGCAACTACGAATTGTGCCCAGACGGGCATTGACAACTTGGTGACATGTGACCCCCAAGAGGCTCGGTTAGCGCGTCAGCCCATGTCGAATGATTTGAAAGTGACGACGGCATTAACTTCGGCATCATTAGCGGACGCACACGGGCAGCGCGTCAAAGTCTGGCAGCAGCCACACGACGGTGGGAACAACGAGAGCGTCGTCTGCATGGGGTCCAGTGCAGCCAACTCCTGCGCAAGTTTTGTCACGGTGAGTTCGTCCCATCCGGCGGATTGCGCTTTGAGTCCGCTGAACCCGAGCACCTCCAGTTTCACCCCATTCTCTGCCGCCGCGCGTGGGGAGTGTGCCCCGTCAGCACCAGTTGTTGCTGCAGGCGTGACGTGCAAAAGTTTTTTTGAGAACGCGCTGTCATCGAGCCAAGGGCCAAGTTACAGCCGGTCTCGCAAGCACTGCGAGGCAAATGAGAGGAGCGTTGCGGCAACAACACACAATTACACTCAACTTGACTGCTCGTCGTCATCGTCATCATCGCCGGTTGTTTTTGGCGGCAGTGTCAATGATGACAGTAATCAATACGACGATGATGATTTGGAAGAGACAGTTTGCGCCATTCAGCTGCGCTTTGATGACAGTCAGACGTGTTTTTCTCAGTTAACGGCTCTATCGTCTAGTGCGATGAGTGTTGACAATAGCGGCTAACAAGTATTAAACGCGCTCATAAAAAAGTATATAAATTATATATATATGTATATATATATATATATATATATATTATTTATTTATTTGTATATAGTGATAGATTTTTTTTTTTTGTTGTTGTTTACTAGATGATTTTTTCAATAAATAGATTTTTTTTTTTTTTTCAACAAGTGTTACAAATGGAGTGAGAATAAATAAATAAAATGATTAAACTTAAATATATATGCGTTTATTTTATTGTGTGACTGAAGTCACTGTTGCCATTATTATTGTTAAAACTAGTATTTTTTTGATTATATTTTTTGAAGAGTGGTACATAATTAGCTGTTAGGGTGTGGTGGGAGGATTAGAGGAAAAATTGAAAAGGAAGTGCGGAAAGTGGGTCTGCGTTGGTGAAGACATTGTGCGCTATTTAAAAAAAAAAAAAAAATTATAATAATAACACCAAAAGGGACCGCGTAAAAGATGCCTTTGGATTTGGTGGGAAAGCTGCACCGAACTGTGTACATTGAGGGCTGCCCATCCGCACTTTATGAGGATCTTTTGCGACTTCTTGTGGCTAAATGTGGCGCGGTTGAGGCTTGGGATCTCGCTGGTGAGCGGCTTATTGTTGTTTTTGGCAGCATGAACAGCGTCAGCACCGCCATCACCTTCAACGGCACGTCTTTTGGTGACACGACGAATAAACTGCAGCTTTGGGTCGCGACGGAGTCTGGACAGCCGGGGGCGGCGCAGCAACTCGCAATTTGTGGCGGCGGCGGCGGCGACGACAAACCCGGGGCGTCCGCTGGGAGGGGCCTGAGGAACGCGCGGGAGAAGCGACTGGCTGCCATTCGCGCGGAGTTGACGTCGGGCGTTGTGGAGGGCGCGAATGACACGAAGAACGTGATGGGGCGGCGACTTGATCTCTGCGCACGACAGTTGCGCGCTCTTTGCGTGTTATGTGATCACGAGCTTCTGGCGGCGGAGAAAAGGCTTGAGGAGTCGACGGCGCACATGCAGGCCGCGCGGCGACTGCTGAAGGAGTTGCGCGAGAAGGAGGCTGCTGCTTCTGCCACGCCCACCGCGCCGCAGTCGAATGTCGTCGCATGATACGCCGGGCAAAGCGCAAGCAGCTCTGTGTGTCATATTTACAAATAAAAAAAAAAAAAAAAGAAACGAGAGGGTGTGTGAGTATGAAAAGAGGCGGAGAAAATGGTTTTGTACTTTTAATCCTTTATTTTTTACAGGTTCATATTTATTTGCTCCATTTTTTTTTTTATTATTTACAAAGGTATATATGTACATATATTCTTTTGTTTTGCCTATTTTTGCGTATTAGGATGTGGCGTTTTGTGTGCAACGCCAAAATGATGGAGCCTTTGAGCTTTGTTTTGCCGCGTTGTGGATTGCGCCAAAAATATAGCTTTTCTTCCACAGATGGTGCGGTGTTGTTTCAGGAAGAGACTGCACGTAGAGGAATGTACGGCGCAAAAGGCTACGATTTTGTTGAGAGTTTTCGTCTGTTGGGGCCGGGGGCAGCAGTTGGTCGACTGAAAGCAACTGTCAGCATTTACGTTTTCTTGGGTGTGGCGGCAGCAGTGACCGTCGTCCATCATCTGTTGACACAAAGCTACGAGCTTACAACAGATCCTGAGACTCACTCCATTAGCCGTTTCCAGCGCTTTTCGAGTGATTACGCGGTGATACGGAACCGTTGGACCGGCAGGAAGAGGGTATTATCATTGCGGGACGATGATGAATTTTGCGATAACACGAGCAGGCAAACAGAGGACAAAGAGGACAAGATTCTGGCGGGGAATTCTGGAATTGTCACACGGCGTATTTCTGTGAGTTTATTACTATACAGTGTGCTCCTGTATTTGCATGTGACTGACTCCATCGTTGTTGTGGATGTTGGTCGGGAGCTTGACCCATATCGCTTTGTGTCGAGCAACTACCGACTGCCTGTGGAGAGGCCAGACGAGGCGGGCAAAGGTGCAACGCGACTTTTGTTTCACTCGCGGGTGCGGCCGGTGGTTGTGCGTAATGGGTACCAGAAGGGGAATCTGACGGTGTACGAGCGGGCCCTCGACTCCGCGGTGCGAGAGGTGCTTGCAGAACGCTACAGGAGCGTTATTTTATCGCGCGCTGAACCGGGTGTGTCGCCGGTTTTTGCGGAGGAGCTTCTTAGGAATGGGCGACTGAACGGGAAGGGTCTGTCGTTGAGTGATGTTGTCGACAACGATGTTGCTTTTGTGACTGATGTCTTGGAGCGCGTACAAAAAAAAATGGGAGACAAAATTCTTCTTTTGCATTCCACAATGAAGGTCTTATGAGCGTGAATAAAAACGAAAGAAAAATGGAATGAGAATACTACCCTATTTTTTCTTTTTTTATTTGAGAATATATATATGTTGTATGCTTACTTAAAAGCTTGCATGGTTTTTTTATTTTTATTTTTATTTTATGGATTGTAGAGGGGTTATATATATATATATATATATATATATATATATATAGGGATGCGGCAGAGCTTGGCTCTATTTATTTCCCGAAGAAACACGCTGCTTGTTTCAAAGAAAAACTTGCGTCTGAGATGCGGAGCATGTTACCGCGTGCTGCCCGCGTCGCACTTCAACAAGACGACGGCTCCCTCACATTCTTTGGTGTGTGTGGACTGCAAGCGGCTATGCGCTTTGTGCGGTCATCATCTCACGCGGGAGCACTTCACGGATGCGAGCGCGGAGTTATGTGACAACTGCATTGCCAAGCGACACGTGGCGCGGGAGAATGTTTACTTTCGCTACCCCGTGCTCAAGTACCGCGCCTGCCCTTTTAGCGTTGATCAGATGAGGGAAGAAATTTGGTCTGATGACGCACGACGAAGTTGATGTCACTTTTATTGTTGCTCATTACTATTATTACTACTGTTGTCATTATACTCTTTTATTTGTTTAAACGTGTGTATGAGTATGTATAACGTTGAATTATGAAAGGGCTGTTAAACAAGGGTAAGGTAGATAAATATAAAGGTATTTTTTTGTTTTAAAAAATTTTTTTATTTGCTTTGTATCCAGATACAAAACTTTTTTTTTTTTTTTTATTTTTTAGGATTATAAATTATACGCACTGACAAAAAAAAAAAAAAAAAAAAAAAAAAAATTAAAAAATTTAAAAAAAAAAAAAAATTTCAAATGTTTCATATACATAAATATATATATTTATATTAGAA
>JAWVMR010000007.1:0-39294 GCA_036321205.1 Trypanosoma caninum | reverse complement strand
ACCCCCCCCCCCCCCCCCCCCCCCCCCCCAAAAAAAAAAAAAAAAAAAAAAAAAAAAAAGAAGTGTCTTACCGTTATCTTGAGATTCGCCATTAATCATTTTATATTCCTTTATAAATCCATCAGTTCTCACCTCACACTCCTGCACACATTATACACACCTACAAAAATTACCATTCTAACGTTGCCCTTGAACCAAACACAATACGTATATACATATTTGTTTTCATTATTGTAAAACAAAAAAAAAAAAAAAAAGGTTTTTGCCATTTTCTTGCTCAAGCGTTGCTCACCAAAAAAGCAATTAATTTTTTCAAAAGACGAAGACTGTTACGGGTGCGGCGATCAGCAGAGTGCTCCCTCACCGATTCCAAATTCTTCAACACGCACTGCAGCTCTCTTTGTGTCACTTCAAAAAGTACTTTATCATGCCCGCCATTACTTGACAACGCATTCTGCTTTGTCTCCTTCAACAAGTCGTCCCACTCTACATAGAATGTGTGAAGAAACTGAATGCGTGATGAAATTAAATCAGGCCGTGCGTCCAGTTCAAAAGATAGTTGCAAACACAAGCTAATAAAGGTCGTCAGCTGAATAGTCTGCGTCTGGATAATTGTAGACATGTTCTCCGTGCACACCTTGCTCTCAAGAAAACCCAAAAGTACATTAATGTCTGCCGCCCCCAACGCAATAGAAAAAGCAGCACCCCAGTCCTTTGATTCAGCGGCGGCCACCGCTCTAGACAAGAAAACTTCCGGATCCACAGGAACTTCCACAACCGCGTCCGTCGCCTCTTTGAGTTCACACCGCATTAGTTGCACCTCGCGCCGAATTGTTTCCCCAAACTCCTTCGCTCTTGAAATACACTCTGCTGTGGCAGTGGAAGAGGTAGAAAGAGACTCTTGCATTGCCACATTGCGCTCATTTATTGCTCGAATCAAACGGTGCACAGAAACATCAGCGTCGTTGCCAAAAGCGCGTGCGTTTTCCGCAGAATAAATATTCATAAAAAGAGCGGCAGAGTCAATCCGCTCTACTTCTTTTACAACACCCGTCACAAGGTTCTTTAAACATGGGGGAATCAGCGTCTTCAGTACCTCCTTCGCAGAAGACGCTGTAAAAGACTCAACTTCACCAAGCACAGAGCGAATTTCCCCAATAAACTCCTCCTGCGCCTTTGTTATGCCCGTTGCTGCATCACCCATGTGCTGTTGCTGGAGTTGCTCAAGTCGTCCTTTATTTCGCGTGGCAAACCTGCGGCCTAAAGTCTGCGCCTCCTCTCTTGCACGAGCCTCCTGCAAAAGACGCATTGCCTCCGAGGCTCGTTTTTGTAACTCCACCATGCGGCTGTCAATGCTACGTAATGTATCGCAGAACTGATGTGCCTGCTGACGCACTACTTTTGACGCCACTCCTTGAGAAACAGCGTTTGTTGTTTTGTCCCCCAAAACTGACGATGATACAGATGTCAAGGCTGTTGGAAGCGCAGCAGCTGCGTCGGCGCTGTTTGTCTTGGCCTGTGAAAACCACAACCCAATAGATCCCTTTTTTTGCAAGGCCGTAGTTGTGGCATCAGCAAACTTGTCTACATTAAGAACCTCCTCATAAAAACCAGTTGCAGTGCGCACCGTAAGCATTAAATGGTACTCTACAGACGCACTGGTAACAGACTCTGCAACTTTCCCAACGGTCGCCACACTGGCAAGGACTGGTCCCTGTAATCTCCATGAGGTAATAGATGCGGCGCTGAAGTTGCTTCGGTGTAATTCCACAACAACCGCAACAGGACGAGACTTGGAACACAATGTAATGTAGTCCTCTGTTGGTGTGCAACTGATTAAAAAAGAGTCCTCCCCAACCGCAACGCCATAACTAATGCCATTACCATTACCAGCATTATTTACCTCGTCTTTAGCAAAAGAAATAGAAAGGTCCTGTCTGAGCGAAAATGTCTGCGCTGTTGTGTTGTAGGACCAAAAGCGAAGCTCTGTATTGCCACGAGCCGCTGTAACAATCAAAACGTTGTCAAGAGGCTCGCTGGCAAACCTTCGTCGCTGAAAAAAAAACGCGCTTGTTGGTGCTGAGTTACCATGCGGCTCCCACACCTTCGGAAGAACACTCTTACGAGTAGTAGTTAAAATGAGGTCAAGACAATTGTTTTTTGCGGGCGCAAGCAGCAACTTTGCCTCGTGGTGGTACGATATCACAGGCCGCCTCCAGGTAGCTTTGGACGCAAGATCAATAGTTGCCTTTTTCACGGAAGTATTCATATCAACTTCAAAAGCATGTGCCTTGGCCAGCACGTACACGCTGTCATCATCACCAACAGCAACGCCATACAACTCCTCACCCAAATTTACTTCATTTCGAAAAATCTGAATTTCCCCATTTGCATGACTGACAGACCTTAGGCGTATCACATCCTCTCCACCAACAGCAAAAAATGCACAATAGTCCAGATGACCTTCAGACGACACCAAATGACGAAGCACCGGCGTCCGCACGTCTGTATCCGCGTACTTTCCACGCAAGTTGAGCACCCGAAATTTGTTAGATTGTTTCATATTCATGCAAAGAAGTCGGCGATGCGACGACAACAACGCCGGCTCCTCATCGGTAAACGCTGTGGCCTTTACGGATATCAGTGGCACCTCAAAACGCACGGCATTGGCCTCGCGTTCTCTGCAAACATACGCAACAGTGTCCATCAAAGACAGAAACAACAACAGAAAAAGTAATAAAATGATATATATATATATATATATATATATATATATATATATATATGCGTGGATTTATATATGTAGTTATATACCTTACTCTGGCTCTTTACTTGGCCCTACTATTATAATTTTCTTTTCACCGTGGGATGCAAACAAAAATCCCTTTTTTTCACCCTTAAAAAAAAAAAGCATACAATAATAATAGCTATATACGTACACAAATACAACATTTAGCAAACACTAAAAAAAAAAAAAAAAAAAAAAAAAAAAGAAACACCTTTTTTATTATGGGCTACTACGACCCAATTCCTCTTACCTTATTCACACTATTCCATAAGCACATTGCCACTCTTAATATGCCAAAGCCTCTCATGATGCTTGAACACCGCAACCTCCCCCAAGACACGCGAAACAGCCTTTTGCACCTCCTCAGCATTTGACTTACTCTCGCAGTCCCCTCCATCCGTCGCGGGTAGTCTTTGCCGCTTCTCGTCTAGCAACGCATTAAATGCACGAGTTTCAAAATTGACAAGTTCCAGCACAGTCTCCAAAATTAACGGCCTGTAGCGATCGACCAAAGAATCACCAAGCGTCTTTAACACCCATGTAGCGCTTGTAAACGATTGTACACAGCGTTGGAGTGCAGCACTCAACATTGGGTTTGTAGCCTCAGGATAGTTTAGCTGTTTCCCTTTAATCACAAGCTCCTTTGCACGCTGTTTGTTCAGCACACCATGCTCCAAAAATAGTTGGCGAATGTACGCTATAATTGGCGCAAGCTCTTCGTCTTTAAAAGAAACAGAAGGCGTCATACTCGCCGCAACGGCACTTGTCACTTTAGCAACATCTCCACTAACATCCTGTCGGCGCGCTGCAAGTAGCAATCGTGTTATCGGTTGACCAGCGTTCACTGCATCAAGGTGCGCCATAATATGTGGCTTTAGCTTAGTCCACTGTATGCGCTGAAAAGCTATTTCCTGGGGATGTGCCCTTTGCGTGGCCTGTACCATTTCTTCTCGCATTTTTTTGTCATAAGGAAGATGTTTTAGGCGCCATACCCTTTTTGTGATATCTGGCTCATCCCGGTTTAAATAGGCGACGTTTTCAAGAATCTCTTTTACTGTTTGTTGTAACACAGCGCTGTTAACAAGTTTATTGAGCTCTGCTCGCGACACTGCACCGTCAGAACTCTCAAAAAACCGTAAAAGAATTACCTCACGCAACGCTGCGGCTGTGCTCTTAAAACGTAACGCCCTCTTCGAGACCCAAACGCCATGAATCCACACGGAAGTCTCGCGAAGGGCCTCCAAAAGCTGTTCATCACCTACTCCGTCTCGCCGCCGCTGATGATAATTGCGCGGTGCGCCGGGTGTGGGAACAAACGTATTGTCCGGCAAGACGATCGACGAGCGTATGTGCTCAAAAGTAAATACCTGGCCGCGCTGCATGAGAGCCACCACTTGCTCCAAAACGCTGTGCCTCTCCGCGAAGCGCCGCAGCACACCGCCTGTCGCAACTGCGTTTTCCCCACCAGAGATTCCACCAGAAATGATGAGTTCTGGTGGAAAAAGACTGTCTTCTGTGCGTGGCTTTGGTCGTTGAGTTGCACTTGTCAGCGACACCGACGATGCCCCATACGCGGGTGACAGCAGCCTGCGCCGCATTGCCCCACTCTCCACAGAGCCAATCGGAAAAAACTGCAACTCTTTCGCCGACGCTGCGTCCATGTTCAACATTACACTGCGCTGCCGCAGCACCTCACGACTGATACGGTCGGAAATAGCAAGACCGGGCACAACAGGCATCGACGGTGTGCTTGAAAAGGCATCGGCTACAGAATGTGCGGCACTTAACGGCCCCGGCCTCACAATAGGTGTAAACTGCTGAATGCTGCTAACAGGAGAAAGATGTATTGCCCCATCAGCGATAAATCCTACCGCGTAGTCACAACGCGGACAAAATGGGTGTGATTGCAACGCGTAGTGATACGAGTGACTCCGCTGTTGCGTACCACCACTTCCCTGCTGCTCTGTAAACGACTCCGAGCCAAATGTGTCAACGCGGCAGTGCATCGTTAATCTTGTCAATGGATGGATAATCTCTGTAGTTGATGTGCCCTCATTTGTATTCATTGTTGTTGCAGGGGAAGCAGATGCCAATAATGTCGAAAAAGAGAACTGCGGTAACGACAATGTTTCGCTTTCAAAATTAACACCGCCAGCTGTTCCAAAAATTCGCACCTCATCGGCCTCATATGGCCGCGTTTTGCGTCTTAATGGAAATTGAAAAACATGCAGCTGCTGTTGTAACAAAGAAGACGCGTAAACAGTATACGTTGCAATCACCTCGTCACCCTTCTCGTTATCCTCAGCAAGAACATCGCTCACGCCAAATTTCATCAAATCAAAAAAAAAAAAAAAAAAAAAAAAAAAAAAACAGTAATAATGCGGTGGCTTTAGCACTTTTTATTTTTTTATTTTAGCCCCTATCACCTCTTTCTTTCTTTTCCTTCGTCTTTTCTTTATTAACAAATATAAATAAATACATATATTAAAAAATTAAAACAATAGTTGCAAAAAAAAAAAAAATTTTCCCCAACCACATTCATTTACATTCTCCATAACAACTGCCCCACCCTCCACACCTACAAAAAAAAAAAAAAAAAAAAAAAAAAAAAAAAAAAACAAGGTTTTACAGACTGCCATGTATACGGCACTAATTGCGGTAGTTACTCAGGTCTGTAACGTGGTGTTCTTTCTTTAATAAAGCCAGACTTTCAGTGTAGGCATTTGAAGGCTGTTGTCGCTCCATCGCCATACGCTCACGGCGATGTGCAACCAACGCCTGCCTTGTGCGCACAACCTTGTCAACGTCCTCCCACGCACTACCAAGAATTTGCTGCGCACGCACCTTATCCATGTCGACCGCAAAATGAATGTCAGAGTAGAGACGCAATTTCGTTTCCCTTTCTTGTAAAAGTGCGGCTGGCAGCACACCACTGCCCCCCGCATTATCGCCATCACTTCCAAAGCCATTTCCTTCCAAACCAACCAACCCGTGGTCCTGGTCAGGCAATCCAAACGCGTGGTCGTCCGCTAATCGTCGTATGCTGCCAGAACGATGCATAAACTGTTCACATAAACGAGCAGTTGTTGTGCTGCCGTCAACCTCCGGTGAACTACGCGGAGACGCCGCACGAGACAAGTTTGGTGGTGTCGCATCACTCATGGCCATCAGTTGACATAATCGTGAAGACGCGGCGCTGCGGCAGCGCTCTGCAAAGGGCAAACCTCGTGGAGTGCCCGACGGCATCACAGCCCCCCCAACATTCCCCTCCTCCTCATCCTCCGCGTCACTAGAGGACAAATGGAGTTGAAGTGAGACATCGTCAAGCATCTCTAGGAGTGGACAGCTCTCCAAAATACCTTTTCTGTACTCATCCCGCTCAACATCCACCGCTGACACGCTTCGGCAACATGGATTGGCAAGAAGTGAAAGATATCGCAGCGACTCCCGCGGGAGATCAGAGAACGGGTCCAGTAACGCAATAGAGTTAAAGCTCGCGTCAAGAAACATCAACGCACCAAGCCCCGCAAGTGGACGCAAAGTTTCAACAGCGTTGTGATGCACCACCAAAACAGTTAGTTGTGCCAGCAAAGAAATACCCTCCAGTGACGCAATATGATTGTGCTGCATGTAAAGATGAGTAAGATTCAAAAAACACTCCACAAGTGACGTGTCGCGTAGCGCTCTGTTCTCAACATGAAGCTGCAAAGTGCCAAGCACCTCGTCTGCCATGCTGTCAGTGCCACACACGAGTCCTTCACGTGTCAAAAACGCTCGTAGCGAGAGGCACTGTCGCTCATCACCACTAGAACAAAACAAAACGTCTTGCTTTCTTTTCACGCATTTCGCGGCCATTTCATTGCCATTGTCAACACCCACACCCCCATCATCGTTGTTGCTTCTTTCGCCCCCTTCATGGACAGAAAGTGGCGGGTCATCCCTCATTTTCAGGTGAAGCAGCGCCTCAAGCTCGACGAAAGTAAACTCAGACGCATCATTACGCAACAACACGGCATCCTCACCCAACGGCTCCCCGCTATTTCCACACAACACGGCCTCATACATCGCCGCCCTCTCCTCCCAATTTCCTTCCGTCAAAACACCCTGCCTTAGCACCAGCACGCGCGTTACTACTTACCCTTTTGTTGTTATCCAGTGACAGAAAAAAAGACTTTTCACATCGCGCTAACAAAACACATACACACACATATGCATAACTGTGTATGCACATATTTTAATTTTTGTATTTATAAAAATGACGGTCACATAAAGTTCTACAAAAATTAAGATAAAACGCAAGGCGCACAATAATAACAACATTTCACGACCAAAAAGAAAGAGTCTTAAAAACTAAAATTATTAAAAAAATAAATAAAAAACGCGACGCAAAAAACAAAAAAACAAAAACACAAAAAAAAAATACCTTGTTAAAAATAACGTTTTCACGCTGTGCACGGCTAAACCAATATTTCTTACAGAGGGTTAGGCATTTCTGCGCTCTGTCGACCCTTTCCTTTCTAAACCTCAGTATATCCACTCAAACGCATCTAACAAATAATGCCCCCTCTCCTCATCTTTTTATTTTTTTTCTCTCTTTTTCCTTTCCCCCCTTTTTTTAAAATTATAAACGCTTTGTCCATATTCTTTTAATTAATATATAAATTCCCTCCACCTCCACCACATCCACAAAACAACAGCAAAAAAAAAAAAAGTCAATTTTTTTTTTTTGTTTCTATGCATTTCTGCACATAATGCTTCTTACATAAATTATGAGTGAACAAAAACCAAAACTAACAAATACAGAATCAATATATATATATATACATATGGCTAAACAAAAGTAACACACAGACACAAAACCAATGCATATATGTATAATAAAAACGACCTGTAACGTAGGCTACATTTTTCAGTCGTACCAACATTAAATGTATGTTTTATTTTTCTATTTCAGTTTTGCTTTGCATGCTTTTTTATATATATATCTGTGAGTTAAAGCTAAAAACAAAAATAACAAGAACAATTATACTACCAATACATATATATATATAAATAAATTTTCATTCATTTATCAAATCATTAGGTACACAAACAAAAGTTTTCTCTTTTCCTCCTCGCCATCTGCTACTCGTACACGGCTCACACGATGCAGATAAGCGTAAATTCAAAAATGTAAGTCAAGGTAGTAATAACAAAAATATAAACAAAAACAAAAACAAGCTTAAAAAAAAAGGTTTCAACATAGCGTTCATAAATTTATAAGGCCTTAAAAATACAAAGCACAAACTATGCAATATAAAGAACAGTTTAAAAAACAAAAATAACTTAATACAAAAAAAAGAGTAAGACTTTCAAGAAACATGAAAAAAAATATATGAATATATATATATACGTAATGCTATGTTTTTTTTTTTTTTTTTTTTTTTGCCGTTCTCACGTGGTAAAAAATACACGCCCAGTCTTACAAGTACACCACGCATAACCAACAGAAACTTTATCACGCGGTGTCAGCATTCCGCGCCGCATCCTCTTCAGTGATGCGCAGAAACACCTGCTCAATAGTCGTCTGTGATATAACGTAGTCCTCGATGCAAAGCTGCACCTTGTTGCTCTCCAAAACGCCAAATGCGCTTGACAATGGCGTCCCCTTCGGCAACGCATACGTATAGCGGCACCCACGCACCTCGTTAAGCCTCGCAGAGGGAAAGTTGGAGGAGACAAAATGCTCTACAACTGACACAGGGACGTCCTCCTTTGTTTGAAGCACCATCTCAAACCCACTGCCGTACTTATTCTTCAGGTGTGTTTTGTTTCCCAGACAACGCATCGTGCCCTTGACCATAATGGCGACCCGGTGCGCCAGCGCCTCCACCTCCTCCAGATGGTGTGTCGTCAATACAACAGAGCAGGAGCTGGAAATCGCCTGGATGAACGTCCACAGCCCGCGCCGCGCGACAGGGTCGAGGCCGGCGGAAGGCTCGTCGAGAAACACAACACGCGGGCCGCCAATGAGGGCGATGGCGACGGAGAGCTTTCGCTTGTTGCCGCCGCTGAGCTGGCGAGCATATGTCTTCCGGTAGTCGGCGAGCTCGCAGAGAGTGATCAGCTCGGCCACCAGACCCGCACGCAGAGCCGGCGCGACGCCGCGGATGCCGGCATACAACTCCAAGTGCTCTTGAACATTCAAAAGACCAAACAGCGCGTCAAACTGTGGGCAGTAGCCAACACATTGCATGGCTTCACGCGCAGCTTTATTGATGTCATAACCACAGATAGCGGCCTTACCTGATGTTGCAACGATCTCTTGACAAAGAATGGCAATAACCGTAGTTTTACCAGCGCCGTTGGTGCCAAGTAAGCCAAACACCTCCCCAGGCCTTACGCCAAACGTTAAATTGTTCACAGCAACTGTGCCATTCCCATATACCTTGCAGAGATCCACGACACGCACAAGGTCCTCTGGTTCACCGCCGGCATTCCACATAACACGTTGTCGCTCACTCAAGACATCATCATCTTCGTTTTCAGTGGGCACGCGGATCACTTCCTTCTTTCTCCGCAATTCAAATAAACCACCACACAATTTCACTAAAAACGAATCCACAAGCAGTATAATTAACCAAAACACCACAGTACAACAAACCATGTAAATAATGGGATAGCCCGTAACATCAAGCGACCCTGGACTCATAATACCATCAAGCTCTATAAAGCTATCAGCAACTGCCAAATTTGTGATGCCCTCAGAAACAGAAAAACTCGGAAAAATACGTAAGATAAATCTGAGTACCTCAGCAGCCTTCTTAGTAACATCAAATTTTTGAAGAATAAACACCGCCTGCATGAAAAATGTGCCAGTAATTAGGTTGATCAACATAAGGCGACTGTGTGCAGATGAGTGCTCCTTAAACAAAAAGGACAACGCATATGCCATTGCAATCGATGAAAGTCCATAAGTCAAAAACAAAATAAACGTAAAAAAAAAAGTCCTCCCCGACACATATTCCCCGCGATTAAAGCTTAACATGACAACAATCACCAAAAGCATCGTGATCAAATAAGAGCAAAAGTCAAAAATGTAGTTAGAAAGCCAATACACCGAAAATCGTAAACCTGAAACAGACTGTAAATGTCGGGCCCTAACTTGGCGCTCCCTGACAATTCCACTGATATACGTGGATGGGACACACAAAAACGGTATCATGATCAGAATACTCATTAAAAAGGCCTTCACAGCATTCGCTGTCGCCTTTTCAAACTTTGTACTGGGCATGGGACGATTTGTTGTCAAATATATATCTTCCGTGTGCGAGACCGAAGTCGGCGACAACGCCTTGTAAACCAGGGCGCCATAATATCCAAGCATATTCACGCCAACAGCGTGTTGCGTGGAAAAGTTAAAAAACATGGCACTGCGGCTGGTGCTTGAAGCAGTATTACCGCACACAAGACCGGTATATCTACTCTTTGTGTGGGTAAAGTAGGTCTTTCCGTAAAACCCAGATAACGACATTGCATCTGGTATGTCATTGTGAACAATAGATGTTGCAGCTTTTGCAAAAGGAATATCAGTGATGATCGCACTCTCGCAATTTGCCAGGTCAATATCCACGGGTTTTTCGTACATGTTTGAAGACAAAAAATGTGAGGGATTATTAGAAAATTCAAGAGTACCCAACAACATTGCAAGAACAATCAAAACAATTGGGAAAACGATCTGTAGTATCATATTTCCATATTCACGCATAGCAAGAATAAGACGTTTTTTCAAAGAGGCCTTCAGCTGAGAGCACATGATGGTAGTCTCCCCTTTAAGCAACTCAACGCTCCACAACGAAAGAAAATTACCCGGCAACATCTGTACACTATTGCTCTTGTCCTCGGACGTTGACGCGCCTAACTGCTGTTGCTGTTGCTCATTCACACTAGAAACAAAACCCTCCCCGCCAAATTCGTTCCCTTCTTTGGTGGCACCGTGTTGCGCAATCGAGGTCGGGTGAGTGGGAATACCCTCACCGTGTGCGATGCGCAGAAAGATTTCCTCCAGTGTTGTCGCGGAAAGAGTATAGCTCTGAATCCCATACAGCTTCCCCGACTGCTCAATATCAAGAAGCATTCCAGAAAACTTCTTTACAAAAGACATAGGCAAGCGGAAAGAGATCTCCCCAACAACACGGCTTATTGTCTCAGCAGGCGGGACGTGAGACTGAATAAGAGACTGAATAGCATGAAAATCAGCTGCGTTGGTTACCGAAAGTGTGATGTTGTACCCCACTCCCAAATTTGACTTGAGAAAAAGACCGCTACCGGCACACTGAAGAGAGCCTTTGCTCATAATCGCAATGCGGTTCCCAAGAAAATCCGCCTCATCCATAAAGTGCGTGCTCATCAGTATTGTGCGACCAGCTGACAACTTGCGCAAAAGTTCCCATGTGTGGCGCCGAGCCACCACATCCATACCAGCAGTCGGCTCGTCCAAAAAAACAAGGCGGCTGTTGCCAACAAATGCAATGGCAAGAGACAGTTTCCGCTTCTGACCCCCAGAGAGCGCATGGGATTCGCAATTGCGCTTCGCCTGCAGGTCCACGCCATCAAGAACACGCTCAATCGCCTCTTTTTGGGCCTCCCCGCGCAGCCCTTTGATGCTCGAGTAGTAATCAAGGTGTTCATAGCAGGTAAGATGTGGCCAAAGAACGTCGTGCTGCGGGCAAAAGCCAATTTCCTGCCGTGCGCCCTTCATGTCTTTGCGAACAGAGTGGCCGTAAATAAAACAATCACCACTATCAGCTGGAATCATACCCGTCATCATGTTCATCGCAGTTGACTTCCCCGCACCATTGTGACCCAGCAAAACAGAAATATCGCCCTCTATCAAATCCCAATGCATGTGGTCTACCGCAAGAAATTTTTCGTCCCCACGCCTAAAAGATTTCGTTAGTCCACGTATTTTCACGGCAGCGTTCCCCCTTTCCGCATCAGTAAGCGGCTCAAATACACCATCCGGGTTGCGACCGTCCTCATCGGTCTCGTAATCCTTTTTCTTCTTGGAAGGAAGATAATCAAGAATAAAGAACAAAGGATGTCGTGTAACGCCCCATTCTTTTGGCATAACAGCATCGAAATACAGCATGAGTAAAGCGTATATCACCGTGTCTGCAAACAGCATAATAAAAACAAACATCATATCCGGCGAATCATGTGAGCTAAGCAACTGACTCATGCCAAGTCCTGTGCTTAGCTCGTGAGAAAAAAGCAAACTCATTCCATATGACAAAGCCGTAGGGGAAAAAATGCATAATACAGAGACAACGGTACCGTCAACATTAGCTAAGGCAAAAAGTGGTCCTGCAAAGGCAATGTAGATAAACGGAGCCACCATGGTTGCTGTACGAGCCTTTGAAAAAAACGTCGACATGAGTCCAGACAGCGCGATTAAGCTCAACAAAAACAGAAAAAACAATAAATAAATCACAAAAAAGTTTGCGTTTTTTAAAACCGTAAACTTCAGCAACACTGCAATCACAAGGGAAAGAATGAAATACTGCACAAATAAAGAAACAAACCATGCAAGGTATTGAGCTGACTGTCGGAGCCCCATGATAAGTAATGCCTCTTTGATGCGCAACTCCTTGTCAATTACAATGCGTCTTGTGACTTGTGTGACTGTGTATAAGAAACCAAACACAACAAGCGGAAAAACTTTATCAGCTATCAACAAAAATGACTTTTTAACGTAATCCACCGTCCGCATTGGTACAAGAAGAGGTGTCGTTGGGGGAGTCACTTGCAACGTTTCCATAAAGTACTCATAAAGAACCTTTTGCAAGGTCGTAAAACCAGAAAGAATATATTTCATACCATGATCGGTGCGTCCACCATTGTACAATTCATTCGACCTTCGACTAGTTATCGGCAAAGAACTTATGTTAAGGCGGATTACAACGTCAAAAACA
This sequence comes from Trypanosoma caninum, assembly GCA_036321205.1. NCBI lineage: Eukaryota > Euglenozoa > Kinetoplastea > Trypanosomatida > Trypanosomatidae > Trypanosoma > Trypanosoma caninum. The sequence continues at coordinate 26,553 of JAWVMR010000007.1, read as the reverse complement.
GGGTTTGCACGGTCACTTGCCATCTTGTTAAGAGTTATCACACCCCAGTTTCCCACAGGATCTTCGCTCTCGTATAAATAACTCTCTGCTTCGTGGGTGTTGTCAAAATAACGTGAAAACACATACTTAAAAAGATGGGTGCTACTGTTCAAATGTGCCACCATCGCCTCGGTGTCGGAGTTTCTCGGAATTACGTAAAGCCAACCAGAGTATTCAACGGCGCTGCTACGAGGGAGAGAAGAAAACAGCGCCAATCCACATTTGACAAACCACTGAAGTTTCACCATTTCATCAAACGACGGAACGGGCATTATGTATCTTCCATAGCTTGAAAAAACTGTTCTAACAAGCGACCTAATCTCTTTCACTGAAAGGGTGGTGTCCAAGCAGATTCCCTCTACCGGAAGACCATCCTTCCTGCCAAAACAACGCATCGTGACGGAAGCATCTTTACACTTATCAAGACCATCAATCTTCCCAGCACTTCGGTTTGGGTCGTAACACAAGAAAGAGAGCAATGTTTCCTGCCCCTTAACAGCCTTATTCATCATTGAATAGTTCACAAAATTCTCACCGATATGTTTTTCATCTTTGATTACAAACGATAAACCAACAAGCAAAAGAATCACGGCAAAAGGTATAAAAAGCTCACAAAGACTGCTGAAAATGGAACGACGGCGGTGCACATAATGCAACTTTAGGGTGCTTAAGAACTGTCTGCCAAAAAGCGGACCTGTTGGCCTTTCCAAGTTTTCTTTTGGCATGCAGAATAATGGATTTGATAATTTTTGGATGCTCTCCATAATATGCCTTTCTGCTTCAATATATATATCTACGAAAAATATAGATATAGCTATCGATGTGTATATATATCTTGCTGCTTTTACTTGTTAATTAGGTGTTTCTTCTCAACCACGTCGCAGAAAATCAAAATAACTAAATAGAGCACAAACAAACAAAAAGTCAGCAACATTAACAATGTTGCTAAAACAACAACCCCCAACAGCAACCGCACCAACATATACAGAAACGCACATAAACAAACACGTATACGAATAATTACGTATTCATACAATCTACAAAACAAACAATAACAAAAAGTGGCAATAGCAACAACAACAAACAAGTAGCAAAAAACCTCAGCAGAATATACAAACCCCCTCTTGCCGCAGATGACAGAAACTGGGGTGGGCGCGCTATTCGCCGTAATAACGATTAAACGTCAGCAGGACAAGCAGGGGCTTCATTCTCTCCTTCAGCACAGATGTCGTTGGAAGCGCTCGTATCACTGCAACAAGTCCCTCGATTGCATTCTGCGCCCTGGAAGTGATGTGCCTCAGCGGCACATTTGCGGGGTCCAGCGCAATCGCGAGTACTGAGGTGATGCACTCACGAATAGGCCCTGCAGCGGCAGCGAGGGGGCTGGTGTCGGCCAGCGCCGGGAAACACGCAGAGCGCAGCCGAAGAAGAAGTTCATCAACCCGCCTGCACAACAGAATGCAAGAAGCCGCAGCCCCGGTCTTTGCCAGCTCTCCCTCCAGTCCGCGCGCGGCGATGCACGCGGCGTCCCGCGCAAAGCCCAACAGTGAGTCCACCGCAAAAGAAAGCTCAAAGTACGCGCTGCCAAGCCCACGGGACACACGCACGGTGTGTCTCTGGCCCTGCTGCGTCGTGCCCAGCGCCGCCATGGTGGAATAGGTGTCAACGTCCTTCCGCCGCAGCCTTTTCCGCTGCTCCCGCAGTGACATCTGGGCATAGTACAATGAGCAAAGATAGCCAAAACAATAACTCCAGCTGTCACGTGTAACTCGCGACTCTTCGCCTGTATGTGCTAATGCCGTTCTTTCCTCACCCCTCCTTTTTTTTTCTACACAACTCTCTTTGCTGCGTCGGTGCTTCCAAAAATACAAGCTGTATTTCTCCTCAATAACATCGCAGTTTCCCCACGCAATCGAAAGAGTTGATGGGAGCAAAACAAGCTCAATATTCCATGGAAAACTAAAAGCAAGCTCAAAAGAAGCAAAGGTGCGAAGCATTTCAAGTGCATAATCACTATCCGTGCCTTGTCGGTCGGTACCCTCGCTTTTCGCTGCCACAGAAAGACGGACAAACTGTCCAAACGCCCTTCCAGAAATGGCATCAGAAAAGGCTGTAGAGATAAAGCTCGACGCAGTGCCGCTGTACTTGTACTCAGCTTCGTCGCGTCGGTACCACCAGTGAGGCTCAAGTAGCAAACGGCGCAAGAACGTATACACAACGCGATCACTATCGCGGCAAAGCGCAATGTCAATTATTAGTTTTATGGCATCCCGAAATGTTATGCCGTATGCAAGTGAAGCTAAAACAGGACCACACCCGTCAAACGACGGCCAACCCACGCGCCGTTGCAAGAAAAAACTATCAATATTGGTTCCTTCTGCAGCATCCACCCACATCACCATATCAACGTCTTGCAGCTCATTATTGCTGGGCTTTACACCACTCTGGTCGTTGTCGTCCTCGACCGCATAACAATAGCCCATGGGATTCCGTGCAACTGAGCCTGACAGCAGCGCCGCCAGTTGACTCGCTTGCAGGCGCTGCACAATTTGTCCAATGGGAACCAGCAGACTCGCCGTAACCCATCGGGCAACAGGCAATTCCGTGTGTAGCCACAGCTGCGGGCATGTTGGACTTTCTTGTTCCGCAGTGTCGATAAGTGTCAGGTCGTGACGAGTCTCCCTGTACACCGCCTGCAGGGTCCACAGCACGCGATCCGGCCGTGACTGCCCAAGACGGTCCTCGCAGCCACCGCAAAGCGCAAGCGCAAGTGGGCCGGCGGTGCGGCATTGTGCGGTTTTTCCCTGATTGTCTGACAAACCCCACGACGCCAATCGACTAAAAGTCGTGCTCCACAATTCATCCCTAATAGTGGTCTTGGGTCCCACCTGAGAAAAAAATCATCAGAAGAGCGGTTGCAGCTCCATGCAGTAAGAACCCTCTGCCGCGCAAATGCAACGAAACTCTGAAGAATATAACTCCTTGCTGACAACATCGCCGCAAACGCCGCACGCCGGCTTGCGCGGACATCACTGGCCCGTTTATTTTCATTCACACTCTCGACGGCACTCGCCACAGTTTGCTCATAGCCAACGCATAACAAGACAAGCGAAAGGATATCAGTTGGAAGAAGATCGGTTTTTTGGTCACCTTTACATTTTCTAGTGCTCTCAGGTCGAACATGAGAAAAGGATAAGCGAAATATACGCGGCACATTTGCTCGCCACGAATCAGCATCAATTTCCGTAACAAAGCCAAAAATGGCTGAAGTCATCAGAAGCACATAAGGCCAACCACAGTGGAGCAAAAACACCATGTAAAATCTGTACAAGTCCATGGTGTTGGTACCTTGCAGTGCACTCATTCGTACAATAAGATAGTCCATAAAAGACGACGCAAGACTAACAATGTTAATAACACTCCCATTACGAGTAGATGTTTCCGCGTTTCCAACGTACTCAGTGAGCCTACAGGCATGTTCCAAAAGATGAATGCTGCGCCTTAGAGGCAAAAGATAATCCTCAATACAATGATGCAAACCATTATTTAAAATTTCAGCCGGTTTTAAAAGCTTTTGACATTCGTCCTGTAGCCTAAAAAACCAACCCAAAACCTTGTCTTTAAGGCCAGCCACAAGTGACCTCAAACGACACAAAACTAGACGCGCCGTTAAGTGTAGTCCTTCGTCCCCTGTGCATGTTTGAGAATAATCAACAAAAGCGTCCTCCATAACACCAATGTCGCTCCGAAAAACCACCGTGTCGAGCGCCTGCAACAGCCACTGGACGCGTGCAACATCGTTTGCTCCAACAAGAATGGCCTCAAGAAACGTGCGCAAGGAATACGGGGCACTTTGCCACATTTCAGCGGTGTCAAGTCCCTTTTGCAGCGACCACGCCGGCGTACCACCGCCACCCTGTGCCGTGTGCGAGAACACAAAGACCCTGTTGGGCAACTGACACACCGCGCAGAGAGCATCATAAACAACTCCCCTGACACCAAACTCTAAAGCGATGTTCTTTGCCGGGCCCCCAGCGCCTGCAAATCGAGCAAGAATCGCGGCGCCTGGTGGCGTAAGAAATAACTCCACGGCCGCTGCCGCCATTGGACCACGAGGCGCAACGCTTTCGTGTGCCAGCAAAGTGTGTTGGGCGGGACTGCGCTGGCGCAGCTCAAGCCGCGTCTTACCCAACAACGGCGAGCCGCGGGTGCATTCACAGTCGGCAGTCTTTTTTTCCCCCTCCTCCTCCTCCCCGCAACAATTGCAATCCCCATCACTCTCATCACAGGCATCATAGTACTCCTGTAAAGATAACTGGATGTTAAAAAAACTGTTTGTGGCTTTGCTCATCTGTAATTGTCTCAGTTGACGTATTTCGTTCCGTCGTTTTTTCCCCCTCCCCTCTATCTCTCTTTAAAATCCACCACAAAAATAGCAAAAAAAAAAAATAAAATAAAATAAAATAAAATAAAACATAAAAAATCTCCAACGCTAAAAACAATAATAGCAACAACAACAACCAAAAATAAAATCTCCACCGTTTGGTACCCCTGGCCCCCTTTAACCCTCCAGACTTCATTATTAAAACATTTTTAGAATGCCCAAAATAAAAATATATATACATGTAAATAAAACAACACACACACATATATATTATATATTTGTATATATTTGTAAAATTTTCTTGATAGTACTTTTAACACTTTTTTTGCGTCTTTTTTCATCATGTTTTTTTTTTTTTTTACCCTTACCACATTTTTATATCTACAAAAGCGCAAATGCTGATACAAGAAACCCATCAAAGTCAAAGGTAACATTAGTATTTCCCTGAGAATAACAGCGAAAAGTGTTCTTAGCCTTTCCAATAAATATAGAAAGATCAATATAATCGTCAAAACCCAACGTTCCTACTCCACGACGGTCAAAAGCATGCATTAACGACTGGAATACAGGCTCACCAATGTTAATCTCATTTTGTTTTAGCGCCGCGCGCACCTCGTCAGCAGAAAGTCGCCCATTATGATTTGTATCACGTTGGCGAAAACCATTTTGTAATTGTTTTATAAAATAGTCGCAAGCCTGAAACTCCACATGGTTGAGACATCCGTCTCTATCCACGTCGTACATAGAAATAAGACGCTCCGTTGTCGCGTAACTAAACCGTTTGTCACTAACACTAAGCGCAGCGTGAAGTTCAGGAACATCTATACGGCCGCTGTGTGAACGATTCACCGACCAAAACCACTCAGCAGCTGCGTTGTTTGCGCCGGAAAGAGCAGGCTGCATTATTGAAGCTTGTGTTGCTTGTGGTGGTGGTGGTTGTATTATTGGCGCTAGTGGTGGTTGAGCAGGCTGCATTATTGGCGCTAATGATGGTTGTGGTGATTGTGGTGGTTGCATCATGTAGCTGGCCCCCTGTTGCTGGTATGAATAAGGCCGCGATTGTTGGGTAGCATTTGGGTTATAGTATGCAAATGGTGGTGGATTAGACATTTAAACAGCAAAAAAAAAAAAAAAAAAAAAAAAAAAAAAAACGTATATCTATATATCTATATATATATATATCTACTTATTGTTATATGTATATTTACTTATGTGTGCACCTGAATGTACAACTTTATATATACATATATATATCTATATATATATAATGTTTTTTTTTCAGAACGTATATAACAATAATAAGTGTAATAAACAACAGAGAAGCATATAAAAAAAAAAGAAATAATGATGCCAAAAAACAACGTAAAAAAAAAAAAAAAGAAAACTAGCATTCCTATCGCAGGTGAGAAAAATCCTCAAACTCTTCTTCCTCTTCGTCAGCGTTAACTGCTAGCATGGGTCCCACCTCTTCCTCTAGGTTGCCGTTTTCATGCACAACAAAATCCGCGTCAATATCAAGACATTGCTGGATCGCAAACAGCAACTTACGACGCATCACCTCCACTGAACTGTACCTCGGAATCGACAACCAGTAAAAACATGTTGAGGCGTGGGGCAGCCTGTTGTCATCAGAGATATCCGTCGATCCACCACAGCCGCCGTTATCACCACCAACAACAGCGGTTTCCCCAATAATTTCGGTTCGCATTGGTCGCGAGAACGCGTCAGGCATCAGTTTCAACCGCACCCCTGACGGCAGTCGCTCTCTGCCGCTCACAAAACGCATAAACAACGCGCGCTCATGACGTGAAAATTGCCGCAAGACCTGCCGAAGATACTGCACAATAATGTCATTGGGATCAAGGTCCTCGTAGCGAGCAGAGTCAAGCAGAGCATCAGGGTCATAGTCCGGCTGGCCGCAAACTACTTGCTCAAGTTCATACCACTTTAAAAGTGAAACAGCACTGAAGGGTACAACTTGATGAAAGCCGTCCGCTATCGCCTTAATTTGCAAGCTGCCCATTGTGTTCAATTTGAAGCGCAGACTAATCTCAAGAAAATTTTTTACATTATGGCGCCCAACAGGCACCTCTCTGCCACCACAAAAAAGCTCCTGCTCATTTCCCAAATCATCCACGACAGAAAAACCCCCCGAGCAAAGTTCTGCCAACATCTCGTCTGTAACGCTTGCATTTGAAGCAGATGAAGTGAGATCTCGAATATATTGGTAAGACTGAAAAGCTGACTTATCCACCAAAGCAAGGTCACTTATGTCAGGCCTTTCACCAACCAAAGCCTTCCAAATGCGACTAGGGAGATAAATGGAAAGAGGCTCCGCGCTGCGTAGACATCCGGCAATAAGACGACCAAAAAAAATATACATTGAAATATGTACACAAGGATCCATTTCTGGGCAAACCACAAACACCTCGCGTGAGTTTCCAATGTCGTGAGCTTGGTTGGGGCTTGGAACAAAGAGAGGAAGAGCCGAACTCATGAGCTCCGAACAAAGCTGCGTGATACTCTCGCGATAAGGGCCACCAATATCGTCAGCGCCCTCACCAACAAAATTCACTGACCATAACTTTTTGTTTGTACAAAAAATTGAGAGATTTTTGTCGTGTAAAAGATGATAAATTTGGCCAAAAAGACTTCCGCGTAATCGCTCTGCAACCGGAACACTCATATTTTTCACAAGCGATAGTGCCTTGCGTCTATTAAGTGTTAGTTTAACATTTTCACCAAGACAATTTGTGTGAGAAGAAAAATTATGTAGAAAACGTAGACCCACAGCCGGCAAGGTATAATCGCGGCAGCAGTGTAGTGCACGATAAATAGAGCCAGAACAAAACGTCTTGTATTCCCCAGAAACCAAAGTCGCATGAGCATATGGAATCATACATTCTGTCAAAGTTGATATGTTTTGCAACGTAACAAGAAGACGCAAGATATTATCCAGTCCATGATACTTCTCGTAACTGACTGTACTACTGCTCTTATTAAAAACTTCCTCAATGCAGTACGCTGATAAGTTCATCAAATTCAACTCTGTCAATGAGGTTAGTGATGACAGCAAAGAACGTGCCAAAGAAAGTGAAAATACAGGACCGTCCTCAGACTCTTCTCCATTTCCTTTTATATCGGACTCGTCCAAACAGTAGTAATGTTCTAGCGCAGCTCGAATAGGCCCAGTTGTACCCAATGCACAATAGTCACGAGGACAAAACAACAACTCATCATCACAAAAGCAGATGGACACACTATTCTTTGGGTCGACGCAAACCACCGGCATTAAACCGTTTGCACAATTCACTGAAGAAAAAAGAACACCGTTTCCGTTTGTGTCGTGCACCTCTCGCAAAGGTATTCCATTGACACTGTAGGCAATAGTGCCTGCATCGCAATCCACCATGCACCCAACCACATCCCCATGTTTCCATGTGCAGCTGCCCACACTGCGTTGATGCTTGTTGTGTCGCGCAGTCGTTCGGCTTCCCTCCAGAACCCACGAATCTGCATCATCACCCAGCGGCTTGGTGCGCGACCAGTCCAGCGCGGCGGTAGACCGGCCCCAACCAACGCTGACCAGCGCATCGCCGCGAAGAACAACCTCATAATACCAGCGCCCAGCCCGCACACAGACGCTGCCTCTCACAAAACATGGGTCATCCTCCGCCCGAACTTCATTTCCCTGCACCGTCACCATCTTTGTCTTGTTGTCACAGGGAAGAAGGCTCACATTAAATGGGCCACTGCGGCCAGTTTGGTATTCCATCGCAGCACTATTGGCTCTCTCAAAAAACTTTGGCAACCGTATGGTGTCGTTAGACAAGGCACTATTGCTATTAGAATGTTTTTCACTCTTTTCTGCAAGAGCCTCGCCAAGAGTAACAGCTGACAAAAGCATCCAAATTCTAGACGTAGGCGACGCCATATAGTTTGACGGATCAACAGGGATAAAACCAACAGGAAGACTAAACGCAAAAGGTGCAACACCAAAGTTAATATCAACACCACCAACCCCAAATGAGACGGCTGGAAAGTAAGAGATGAGTGCGTCGTTGCCGCGGCTCAACTTCAAATTGTCAAACATGCTTACCTGACGACCCTCATGCACACACGCCAGCGTTCCCGCTTCAAGGTCCAAAAGAACGCCAATAATATCAAGACCCTTCCATTTGGTCCGCACAGCAAAGTCATGCCCAAGCCCGTGGTTAAAACGACACATCTGCAAGCCATCGAATCCCCACGAATCGGCATCATGACCTAGGCCTTTGGAAGTTAAAATAGAGTGCTGCTGGGCGCGCTCCGTGACGACACCAACAGAAATTGGCTCACCTCCAGATGGGATACGCACCTCAAAGTAAAACCGCCCACGACTAAAGCCAACATTACTGCGCGCTGAAAGAGAAAGTCGATCGCAGCATGCATACCAGACACCGCTGGATCGCTGAAATATGTTTGCTTTGGGTCGCTGGTGCAATGAAGAATCAGAGAGTGGCAGCAGCATAAGATACACACACCCCTTTTTCAAAAAATAAGGAACATTTTCGTCGCAAACAGCATAAGATGTAAGAGGACCGACAGAAGTACCATGGCTAATAGAACTTTTCCACAAAAAGTAAAGATGTCGCCAGCGATTGCGAGTGCGGTAGTGATGCGTATCATAACTACAATAAGAACGTTTATGGTGACAAATATTGCTCATTTTCCAGGCACCCTCTAGTCGAATTGCCGCTACAAGAAGCTCAAATGCACTTTGAATTCGCAAATTGTAGTGCCCTGGCGAATGATATATAAAAGCTGATGGACTGCAGCCTGATGATATATACCCACGTCGCAATAAGGCCAACAAGGGCAAATTAATATGTGCTAACACAATCTTTAGTGGACATTGATCACTGGGAGCAAAATTAGGTGTCCTCCGCCACAATTCGAACAACGCCGTCAAAAGTCGACAAGCTGGGAGTGCGGCATATTTAGATGTCCCTATACGCGTCGTAAGAAGTGAGATAAATGGTACATTTAAGAAATGTGACAACCCACAACTATATTTGCCAATGGATGAGATAAACACGTCGCGTATTGCCTCAAATATGCCACATGCCACAAACGGTCTCAGTGAAGGCGCCAAAACCACAAAAGAACTGTTAATGTTTCGTGTGCTAATAATTAAACGGACATAAAACCAAGGACTATCGCTTGGAATCTCCAGGTCTGGCCAGCCCCCCTGTGCGTCAGGATACTTGGCAAGAAGAACTTTTTGCTTCCGGTCGCGCAAAAGTGTCATTTGTTCAATACCACGGCTGTTCACGTCAAAAGAAACTATTCCTCCTGGTCCGTTAATAACGGCAATAGGAACCAAATGGGTGTCGGCACCTACATATGAGACTGGAGAAAGCTCCACGCGAAAAGACTCCATCTCATCATGCAATGTTTCAGCTATAGCAAACGCTGCCTCACGAAAACCACTTATTAATATGTTTTCAGAAACAATTGAACTAAACCATAGTTTAATAAACTTTGTTACGGCCTGCATATGATCATCATTAACAATTCCTGTGTCACTGTAACGCAATAGATTAATAGCATGTCGTACAATATCATCTCCCGCAATGACGCTACGTAAATTAATAATGGCGCCCCCTGGTAGTAACACATTTGCACAGCCACTACCAAAAGTAGCAACGTTAGCTGCACTGATTGTGGTAAGTCTTTCAGCTGCTACTGTACCATCGCCACTACCTTTACTACCATCAGAATTAAAATCAGTAATAACACATTTTTCTTGACGGCAATGTTCATCAATCACCAGTACGTGATATTCAGGCGAAACGATGCAAGAAATAGCGGCCAAAACACAACGTCTACTAAGATGAGCACAAAGACTTTGCATATATACAAAACCAATGCGCAACAGTTGAGTGTAATCAAGCGTCGAAAAACACTCCTCAAACTCGCGTCGTGGAACAAACAATGGAAAATCAACGTGTCCCGTTTGTTCAGTCCTCGTGGCCTTGTCAAAATTCACTGGGCCAGAAAACGAGAGAAACGGTGCCCAATGCACGTTCCCTGAAAGAGTTCCAACACACTCTTTGCGCTCCGAAAAAGCCTGGCTCCCTGTGGCCTCCAAAAATCGAAAAGTCATCTGAGTGCTGTCTGCTGCGCTTACCACCGGCAACATTTGCTCACGTGCCACAAAATCTGCAGACATTCGCTGCGCTTTAAGCGGGCGAGAACATCCCCAGACCCGCATGCCCCCAACAGCAACTATTACCCCGTCAGCAACAGCACCACTATCATAATTATTATCACTATCAGCCTTAGCGGTGTTATTAGCTTGCATGTTGTTGCCGAGAACAAGTTTTTCAATGCCGCCTTCACGCAATATAGTTTCTAGACGCAAGCCAAGCGTTTTTGGCAACACCGTTGTTGTGCCAATACCGTCCTTGTAGAGTGTGAGTATCTTGCTTTCCACTACAACTGCTATATAAATCCAGTGGTCCCAATCTCCACGAAGCAGCTTTGCAGAAACTATGGCAGCAACACCCACTGAATTCTCCAGTATGCAATCTATACTGTTTTCGGTCAAAACAACACGTAGCAGTGCATCACTTGACGACGACCCACTCCCTTTTTCGTATAACGTAAGCAATGTAAAAAAAATCTCTGGCCGCTGCCACGAAGAAGAAATCACAAACTCCTCACCAAGTTCGGGAAAAAGACGGTCACATAGCAAGACGCTCATTTCGAACGTCACACCGTCAGTCCATAAAGGAATACAACTCCCTGTTCCCACAGATTTCACGGTAAATGTCCCAACTGATGCTTCATTAACTCCAGAAAAACACAAGATAGACGGTGACAGCAAGTGTAGCTGCAAGTTACGTCTAATTGAGTTTGTAATTGCGCTATTTGCGCTTACATTATTTTTTCTGTTTCCAGTGTTAACACTCAACTCTGTGCGTGGATCGACTAGACCGCATATTGCCACATCAGTTCCACCACCGCTGCCAAATAATGTTAGCGAAGCTGTTGTTGCATGCTGTTGTTGTTGTTGTTGCTGTTGCTGCTGTTGCTGCTGTTGCTGCTGTTGCTGTGATTGTGAAAGCGGCACTGATGATGACTGTGCTTGTGGCACTTGCGTAAGAGAAGAAAATGAAAAAACACGGTTAAACTCCATATTTAGTAAAGACTGATTGCACATTAGTCCTGCCGACGAATATTCTGTCATGTTCCCTCCTGCAGTTGATGGAGCAACATCGTCAAAAGAAGTCTTTTTTGTAGACTGCAGCAAACTCTGCAGCAGTATTGGACACACCTCATACAAGTAACAAAGTGGTAATGGCACCTTTGCAGCTATACAAGTTGCAAAGCTGTCTACATAACTAATAATATCTCGCCTAAGCAGTACGCGACTTGCAGAAGGGTTGCTACTCAGTACTCCCCATGTAATGCGAAGTACTCCGGCAACAACCGCCCAAATAAGCGGCGAAAACTGCAGCTTAGTTGAGGTTTTAAAGAAAAACTCAAGTAAAGGAAGCAAAAAACAAAAAAGTACGTCTGCCCGCGGCAACGTAATTTCCTCTGGCGATGCATTAATAAGATTGTCAGCCATCACCTCACGCTCGTCCGTAGCTGCTAATAATTTAGGCGAAATTATAGTCACAACATTTGACAACTGCATATTGCAATCAACAATATACGCCTCTTCTGTAGCTGTAAAAACATTGTCAATGCCAACGCGCACTTTTTGCCCGAGACCCAGCAGGCCCGCAGGCACCCCACCAAGTACATACGTCCATATAAGCAGCCGAATGCTATTTAATCTCTCCGTCCTTTCGTTTTCAATCACAACAGCGGCGGCTGTTAAATCAGACTGAAACCGATCAAAAAGCAAACAAAAAGATTCGTCCCACAATCTCTGTTGTATAAGAATATGCAGGGCATTAATACACCGCATTCCAATCTCCTTAATACCAGCACCTCCTTCGCAAAAGCAACGAAACACAAATCCCAAAAAAAATTCAAGCGTCTGACATTTAGTTTCCTTCAGAAAAATTGCTTGTCTTACAGTCTCAATGGCCTCATCAAAAGAAAAAAGAATATTCACAGTGTCCGGTTTACAGTGACAAAGAAGAAGTACACTCGTACAAATGCACACGTCAACAAGATTTGCTGCGGTCATTCCAGTCATTGTGGTTGTTGTCGCTTTACCAGCTGTTGATGTCAAAGGTAGCAAGGGTGTCAACAAAACAATAGCCATGACAGAAAATCGAAGCGCCAATAATGCCAGCTTTGAAGATCTCTGAGTGTTACAAAAAAAACTCTTTGGCAATGCCCGCGCAATTGTGCTGGCAAATGTACAAATTAGACTCACTTGATCTAACAAACACTCCTGCGCAAGGTACCCATTTTCCACCGCATACCTGGCACACTTGCATAACTCAGCTTCTAGCACCCCAAACAATCCGTCAAGAAAAAAAATACACCCACGCCGCTCAGAAGGTGACATATTTCCAGCAGATAACGCAGTTGCACACTGCAAACCCAAAGACTTTAACATAATTAGAGACTCTTTCAACGCAATCTCCCGCAAATTGTGCTCAAGTACCACATCACCTACCTCATCTTCAAAAGAATTTTCCTGTGTGCCTCCAGATGCTTGCGTCGCACGCTTCCGTGCATCTTTCACATTACACCTGTGTGAACGCTCAGTAGCTCCCTCCTTGCGAAGTGTTGCGCCGTCAGCCCCTTCAAAAATACTGCAAAAAGAGTTAAATATTACCTCCACAACACCTAAGTGTTCAAAATAACAAAAGTCACTGGGAATCCAGTTCCTGTTAAGCACTTTACTGAGTGTTGCAGGACAAAAAGTGGCATTACTCGCCACAGTATCAGCATCACCAAGTGTATTGTCATCTTTTAGCTGTTTGTCATCAAGAAAAACAGCCGTGGAGCAAACAGTGGAACAGCGCAAGTGATACAAAATATCATACATTGTGCGACGAACAGCACAACGAGTGGAAGACAGACAACCGGAAATGCCAGTTTCAAAATGCAGTTGGGAACCCACCGACCCATTTAAAAAAAGTGATGCAACTTTTAACGCAGACGCAGTGTCAACCTCAAATAGATGCAATATGTGACGTAAGCCACCAAGGCGTTGAAGAGCTGCTGTCTCACGCGCATGTATAGCGCCCTGCAAATTAGCCGCTGCAACCTCCGGGGAAAGAACAATGCGCTCCACCAGTGCCAACGCAGAGTCGATTTGAAGAAGCCGCCAGCCGTTTATAACAGCCTCATGATACATACGCCGTGCCCGCAAAAGAAAAACAGCCCGTCTCCACCTATAACATTTCGTTCCATCGTTTTTAAAAACTCTATTAGCAAAAGACTGAGCAAGAAACGTAGAAGACATGGTAATAATCTCCGACTCTGAAAGTCTGTTTATTCGCAAAAGTATCTGACATCGCTCCTGTACATCACGCACAATGTGAGGGAAGTCATTCAAGTGATTAGAGCGATAATTTAATAATTCATTCCTCACACCTTTTAGGCGAATAAGCGTTTTTGCCATTAGTTGATTACGCTCTTTTTCCGTGAGGTACTGCAATTTCACGCTGCTCAAGTGAACAACGGCAAGGGCGGCAAGTGACATTGCTGCCTTCACTTCGGCTGGGATCTTTGCTGCAAGCGGGTCACCTTTTTCTGCCAACTCCTCCCACGTTACTCGCTCTTCTTGCAGTTTCCAAATAACAGGAGAAAAACCAGCGTAGTTAAGAATGGTTTTAGTTGGATGCGATAATCCAGCAGCCAAAAGAGGGTGATCACAAATCTCCTGAATAACAGAACTTGCGGTGTCGCATAACGATCTGGGTGACTCCGTGTCTGCACCATAGTGCCCTAATGAAAGATGACCTAACGACATAAGTGATGCAACCCAAGAAGAAGCAAAAAGAATAGCGTTGCCAAGCGCACTAAAAGGAAAACGTGCACGTTTATCAACGGATGCAGAAATATTTGCACAAACAATCTGAAATAACAACTTGTATTCCATACCAAGATGGTTTAGTTTTTGAAGGAACCACTCGGACTCCTCACGTGTCACTATCAGAGGTAGTGCTGTAAGAGCAGCATGCAGCGGAGACCCGATAAAAGAACAGCCAACCAAATCAACCACCAACGCTGCTGTTGCAGCTGTCAAAGATAAATCATTAAAAGAAGTTGACAATGCGTTCTTAAATATTTTAAATACTATTTCTACGGTGTTAAACAACTCCTCAAAATAATCTTTCAAAGCAGGACTAAGGCGTGTGGAGAAAGAAAAGGTAAAAAAGTTCTCAATAGGGCTGCAGAATATCCCAGCGCTAGTCATGTCAGAAACCCTAATACCGCTGCATTGACTAAACATTAGCAACTGCAACGTGCCAATAGCATCCGCCAAATCAAAGAGAGAACTTAATTGTGGTTTTGGAAAAGTGTTTTGCATAAGCAACGTCAACTGGTTAACAGATTCTGTCACCAACGTTAAAAGTATTTTTTTGATAACCAAAAGTCGCTCCTCCATCAACTTTGTGGTACTCGCGTTGTTCTTATCAATAGCTGCTTCATCACTAGAGGCTGAATCCGCCATGTGAACAAGAGCTACAGCCAAGCCCATATCTGTAAAGCTTTTGACAATGACTTCAAGCAACACATCCAGTGCTGGAGAACGCATCGTGACCGGCTGATCTGGATGCAAAATTTCGCGCAACAGTTCTGCCCGCACCGCTGCACTTGGAAAAAACAGCGTCACACCCTCGTG
Source organism: Trypanosoma caninum (assembly GCA_036321205.1). Lineage (NCBI taxonomy): Eukaryota > Euglenozoa > Kinetoplastea > Trypanosomatida > Trypanosomatidae > Trypanosoma > Trypanosoma caninum. Next base: position 11,323 of record JAWVMR010000007.1, on the reverse strand, counting down.
TATAATATAACGCGCAAGTACAGCAAGCTCCAACGGAAGACTAACCCCAGCCTCGTTAATAATGTCAAGAAGAAAAGCAAGTAAACCACTTCCACGACGTTTTTTGTGAGAAATTACAGCGGCATTGGACCCATTGTTTCCTGTTGATGTTGCTGCAGTTAAACCCCCAGTAAAATCTTCATCCCAGCAACGCGAGATATCGCTGCTGCACCGTCGCTGAATAAAGCTAAAGTTACGCAAAAATTCTTCAGGAGTGTTACCTGCGGTTATCTCAGAAAGTCCTATTGTATCAGGATGTAATTTAAAATCGCGAACGCGTCTAATAAGACAAACCAAAACCTGCAAGGTTGCGGCAATCACAGTAGGCGAAGCAGCCTCTTTTAAATTTGCTGATCGTCTGGAGTTTATAGTTTTTACAATACGACAGTGTTCACGCAAGAGACATTGCACCTCATGTACACAGCGAATACTCACATCATCCAAGAGAGGACTAAAAAGTTGATTAGCAGAGTCTGTAACATTACTTTCGGCAAAGGAAGAAAGAATACGAAGAAGCCACAACGCCAATGAACCAAAAGACAAACTTGACCGATAAATATCAATAAACATCGGTTGTTCACTACATAGTTCTCTACACTGCAGTGTCTGCACACTATCAGACTTCTTTCCATTGTCACCGCTACCGTCAGCATATTCCTTTTTCCTTTCCAGCTCCTGAACTAAAAAAGCGTCAAGACTAAAGTACCGTCTTCCCGCACCGCTCTCCCGCCATGGAGTTGACATTATATTCAACATACATACCGCCACCTTCTTCTGCAACTGCCGCTCACCATCTGCGCCGACGTTTTTGTCCATAGCAAACAACTCCCAATACTTACCGCCACGGTCGCAGCCAAGAAACCCCATCTTGCTCCGTTGTCGCAAAACGTAACTTCCATGCACACCTTGCCCGGACTTAACATCAAAAAAAGACACCTGGTGCACATGTTTCCAGGCCGAAAACCCGGGAAGCGCCAGCGCCTTGTGCTCCATCATCCCGAGATAAACTCCATTAAAAAACAGCCGCGTGTGCTCCAGCTGTGGAAGCTCCGACATTAAAACCGATGTCTGGCCAGCGTTTTGACTGCTTTCCCTTAGTGAGGTCATAAAGGGGTGATCAAAACACGTCATACGAGCAAACTGACCTTTAATAATCGCATGTCGACCAAACGCCTGTCCTTTTCGAACGTGATTGTACACAACATTTCCGTTTTGTTCATTAAACAGGTATTGGCACAACAACCCTGACTCATCACCTGACAAAACGCGTCGCGAGTCACGTGCGATTTCTCTTAGGGAGCGGCCACACTTCCAAACGCGAAGTGCGGCCAACTGGCACACACAGTCATTACCAGCAGTCCAGCGCTGCCGAGGATTTTCTAGCAAAACCTGCGGCCCCTGCTTGCTGTACGACACCTCTTCACTGTCAAGAAACAGGCGCCAGTTGCCGTCAAACACCAACGCAACATGAATAAATTTTGACTCCAAAGCCGGACTTACAGGGGCCGTTACAACAGACATACCGCGGGAGTCATGGCGGTACCCACCACGTATTCTCCACACACCCTCCGGTCGCGCTGTCTCAATAAATACTTCGCCGCTTGTGGCACGGTCACCATGTTGATAAAAAACAAAGGTATCATCCTTTTCAAGTATTTTAACCCAAAGTTCTACAGTGAGATAACCACCAACAGTGGTAAGGCACATTTCTGGAGAGCCAAAATCAACCACGCTCCCTTTGCAAAGCCTCAAACAATATAAAAATGTGCGATCAAAAGTGGCCGCATGCAAACGTGTGTGCCACTGCACCTCCGGAAATGTGCTGCTGTTAAATACCTGCATCTCCAGACCAATACTAGAAGATGTGGTATTTGCAGCAGCAGCAGCAGCACCGCCTGCAGACGTTGAGGCTGGCGCGACGTTGTAGACTAGTAGTATACGATCACCCGGACCTGAAGCAAGTGCCATATACTGTGAATTCAGTGGCCAGTGTGGTACAGTAGAAAGCGCCACTTTTTGACGTACCTCTAACGCCGGGCTATACGTCACAACAGCAAGCCCAGCTGTGATCATACGATCTGTAAGTAGTACCAGTAATTGTGGCGAGGTAACCACCTCACTACATGCAATGCTAGAATAAAGGCATTCTGGGCAGCTGTCCTGCGGCTCCCGTGTGAAGCAAACAGACGCGTACGCCCCAGCGACGTTACTCAACTTATTAAGACCATCAACAGTGTGAACGTAAATAGTGCCAAAGTCATATGCGACAGAAAGAATCTTAAAATTTGAATCACATCCAAGCAGCGTGAGTTGCTCTGCATCCTCCTCAACCATATCATAGGCCTCACTGATATTTGGAAGGTGAACTCTTGGTACAAGCATGGCCTCATTAGCCCGCAGCCATCGCAACGTTGTTTGTGACACCTCATTCTTTGGAAGTCGCAATAGATACCGCACAGTGCGCAACACATCGCTTACAGTGCCTCGCTGCAAGGAAAGTAACATGAGAAGTTCAGATAAGGCTGCGGCCAAATTATTCTCTACATCACCACAACCAGGTTTTGAAGTTTCAATGTCATTTATCCTCTTCTGAATATTGTTATGACAATGACAACTACCACTATCGTTGTTACCACCACCAGCAAAAGTACTGCTACTCACAATAGATTTACCATGACCATTAAAAGTGTCATCAAGATGAGTTAAAATTCGATCCAAAAAACTCGCAACCCCGTCCAACGCCTGCTGCAGCACTCCTGGCGAAAGTGACGCACCCATAGATTGAGGGAAAACACAAGCCTCCCCAAGACTAAAAAGTTTTAAACCACAAAGATACTCCTGCAAATTATGTACAAGGGGTAACATATCAATCCCTGTTGCGGTCATGCTGGCATTAGCAAACATATGTATAAGAATCAAAGCTCCACAGTTTAATGCGGCGTCAATTCCTCCGCCACGAAAACCAATACCGCGGCTTACCAATGCGTGTTGTTGTTCACGTAGCGTCTCTGCTGTAACACCTCGCCCAAGAAAAACCGCTGCTGTAGTAACGTTGGAACTACAATAACGTCGTACAGCCTGAATTGCCCACATAATAACAGTCAACCGTGCGCTGGTGGCACGCTGTGTCTCATACTCGTGCCGTGCAACAACAGTTTCATCTGTTGGTGACGCCGAAGATGACATCGAGCTTCTGCAACGTTTTCGCCGCATCGACAAACCCTTACACCCTGTAAACAGCGGGCTAAATACATATGAGTCTAGTGAGAGCTTCTCCAGCTTGTCAATTCCCAAAGGCAAGTACACGGGCGCATGTGGGAAAGCAAGTCTCTCAATCCAGTTTAGCTTTTTCGCACGACGGTCGTGCACCTTGTGGTATTCGAAACGCACAAACTGGTGACGGTAGTGAAGAGAGATTGCCGGATACACCTCACAGGTGAGGTTGCTAATTTCGCCGACCACCGACTTGTCACCAACACGCACTGTCATGTGCGCCGCCTCGTAGTCTAGCAGAAACACAACACGGTCGCCAGTGCCAAAAACGACGCTGGAATTGCTGTCCTGGCGCCTCCAGTGGCCGTAAAATTTTCCCGCACGGCTCAGGCACCAGCCGCCCCCTTGCGAGATAAAAGAGTCGTATTTTGAAAATGACTTTGGCACAACGCCAAGCATCAGGCCACTGCCGTCCGTCGTCTCGCCCTGATGCTCAATCTTCACGCACCACTCGTGCACCCCGCGGCGGATCCCCTCCGTCACCTGCAGCGTGATCCAGCCGTTGCCGGGCTTCAGCGCGGAGGCCTCTGTTATGATCACATCCCCACGAGGAGTGGTTGTGTCAATAAGAAAATTCTTTCGCGGCGCGGAACTGCGTTCCACCGCCAACTGCATTTGCTCCACAAAATTGACAACTTCTGCGGGGTCGTGCAGCCGCTCTTGAGGGCCATTCACAATGCGCAAAAACTGTGCGCTGAAGTCGTCCATGAGCGCCATTCCTGATCAAGTGCCACTTGCACACCACCTCCACCTTCCCACAAGGCACACACACAAACAAACAAACAACTGTATTAAAATATATATATATACAAACAACACCTGTTTAGGTCCTTTTTTTTTTTTTCTTTTTTAAAGCTAACTCAATTCTTCGTCTTCCACAAACGTTAAAAAAAGAAAAAAGGCAGCCCTTTCTAATGACTTTTTCTCAAAAAAAAAATATATATATATATATACTAATACTAATACTAACACAAATACCAGTTTTTTTTTTTTTTTTTTTGTATTACTCTTTATAGCCGCTTTTTACACTTCAGGGTTTAACTAAAACACTTTAAAAAACAAATAAAGAAAAAATTATACAAAACATATATACATCTAAGATAAAGAACACATATTTCATTTTAAAAATTATGCAAGATAAATACCAAGAGATAAGCTACCAACCTTTTCAAAAATTATTATAAAAACACTTTTCCTCTAATAAAAATCATCACACCGCTCCATTCACTTTATTCTCCAATCACTGCTCCTTCTACCCCCTCTCTCTCCCCCCCCCCCCCCCCCCTTTTTTTTCCCCCTGTTCTTAGGTAGTGCAAAAAAACAGAAAGACATCATATGCGTTACCAACAAGCTTTAGAAAGCTTGCACTATTCCTCTACTTACAACTGTAAAAAAAAAAAAAAACTGATTAAGACCAAGTTCATATATATATGCTGTTCAAATTGCTAAAAAAAAAAGATAAAAAACATACACGCCGGCAAAACAACATACACAACAAAAAAGAGTCAAAAATAATAATAATAATAATAATTAATTAATTAAAGAGATATTACACAGCTGATGATGTAATAGAGCTTTTAAAAGCATCAAGTGCCTTAGCAGCAAGCTCCGTAGATGTAAACCGCAGAACAAAATTCTCTGGAAACCCCTCTTCGTCGTCCGCGTAGTCTTTGTGTGCCATCCAAAGAAGCGCCTTTTTGTTCTGTGGGTGAAGCTTGACGTCCATTGCCTTAAGAAGATAGTGCTGTGCTGCAAGTTTTCCAACACCCTCCCGCCGAAAAACAAACATGTACTTCCCTTTTTCATCCTTCCTGGACAATATTTTAGCTGTCCCCTGCCCGCGCTCCTTCCACTGATTTTCCCCCTCGTCGAAGCGGAGGAGCTTCGCGGTCTCCTGCCACGTGACGTCGTACTTTTCCTCGCCGCTTTGCACCTCAACAGGCGCAAAGCGGGCGGCGCCCCCGTCCGACACGTCCACCTCCTCCACCATCAACTCGTTACCGCCTTTGTCTTCGGCCATCACCAGCAGCCCCCCCCTCCCACCCACCTAATGCACAAACGCGCCACGAAACAAATAAATATGGAGACTGGCACTGAGATTGAATGACTTGGCAATAATAGTAGACTAAAGAAAAACGAAAAAAAAAAAAAAAAAGAGTAACAAAAAAAATCTTTGAAAAGGTGTTGATAGTAACATCTGTTCCCTCCACTGTTAAAGCAACAACGACAAAAGAAAAAAAAAATTTTTTTTTGTACATAATTCGCTGGTAAGCAAAAAAAAAATAAAATAAAATAAAAAATACTTATCAGCACCACAACCACACGCGGCTTCAGTTTCCATAATGCCTCTTCACACAATTGATTAGGAGCACGCAGACACTTTAGATGCGTTAAAACCTCTTTTCCCCAATCTTTTTTTTTTGTTTTTTGTTTTTTGTTTTTTCCTTTTTCCTTTTTCCTTTTTCCTTTTTGTTTTTTTTTTTCGTTGTTGCCGTTTTTCTCTCGTTATTTTATTTTAGCGTTTATTTGGCTGATTACACAATGCCAAGAAAACGATATTTATATTTATATATACACAGCCCCACTCTGCCCCCTCAAAACAAAAACAACAACAACAACAAAAAAAAAGTAGTACTGTAACCATTCTTAACACCCAATGTTGCGTGGTTGGCAAAAAAAACTGTCAACGGAAACAGTATTAATTCCTCTATCAAGACTACACTTTTTCAGTCTTTCATTTGATGTAACTAGCAAAACATCTTTTTTTTGTTTTTTTTGCAAATAAAGAGCACAGCTAATGTACAACATCTCGTTCTCACTTGTCTTTTTAATATTAAATTCATGAAGAAAATCATTATCTTCGTGCATTCCCTTGCGCTGGAATTGCAACCAATCCTTTTCTCTGTTCATTAAAAGAAACGCAAGAAAGTCACGCACACGATTAGAATTCGCCACTTCCTCCGGCAAAGAAGCAATCTCAAGACCTCGTTGCGCCTTTTTATTAGCCTTATCTAACTCGTGCAACAGCAACTCGGGCACAAAAATCACATTAATGCACTCGGAGCCTATTAGATGTGTTATAATGCCTTGCTTATAAACTTGCAAAATCGAAAAAAAATCAAAAACAAGATATTTGCGACACGGAAATCCGACAGTACTAAGCGCCGCCGTATTGTCTGTTAAACAAACGTCTTCAAATATGCCTAAAGGAAGATTCCGGAGCGCTCCAATGCAAAGATCCTCCATTGCTAAGATAAATAAAGTTCAAAAATACAAGCAAATAAGGAATATATATATATATATATATATTGTCACCACCGCAACAATAACAAAAAAAAAAAAAATTGTGGTGACGTACGCGCAAACAAATTATATGTATGCATAAATATATATATATATATATATATATATATATATATATATATATATATATATATATATATATTTTTTTTTTATATATATAATTACATAGAATCTCTCTACATTTGTGTTTAAAAAAATACATAACACAACGGGGATTTTTCAACCTTTTTACCCTAATGACAGTCTTTTTTCTTAAAATATACATCTTAAACTCTACCTGGCCTGCTCTTTCCTTGACACATTCTTCTTTTTAACGGGTCCCTCCTTCTCAGAAACCATAAAGTCCACATGCGGATCAGCGCGGCGCAGATGAAACGGCAAACGCAAAAAATAGTCCCTCATTTGCGTCTGCAACTCAGCGCTAGGCGGTTTGAAGCGTGTGATTGCGTAAAGAAAGTCTGCTGAAGTCAGCGGTCTCTGTGCAAGTCCTCGCAGGCGTCGCTTGTGCAACACTTCCTCCGTTATATGTACAAGATCTCCGCATGAAAGTCCCTCAGTGAGAAGCCCCAACTCATGGTAGTGCTCGGGCCTTAACACATTGACACCCTCTGCGCGTTTTGTGACCAACTTTCGCAACATATCAACACGTGAACCGTAGTTTGGATTGGCACAGTATAGCATATGAGCAAAGTTGTTCACCATGGTGTTGAAGTCGGCCTCCCATGGCTCTGATGTAGTGCCAATAACCATCACGCGATCAGTGGGTGCGAGACCGGCAATGCCTCTAAGAACCTCCTTCTTCATCTTTTTCCCCCGTAGTATCAACGGGTCTTTGGGTCCCTTCTTCTTTTTCTTCCGTACAAATAGCTTCTCAACCTTGTCAATGTAAATAACAGATGGAGCCAAAACCTTTGCAAGGTAAAAAACCGTCTGAATAATGCTTGCAAGGCCAGTGTTAATTTCAAAATTTTCCGGGGAAAGATCAAAGAGGTTAGCACCGCTATGGTTGCATACAGCATGCACCAACTGCGTCTTGCCGCAGCCGGGAAACCCATACAAAAGAAGTGTTTTATAACTTGGTGCCAAGTCATGAATAACCTGAGAACCAAGCGGCAAAATTGCGTACTCCGTAACAGACAGACGAATCTGCGCAGGAGACGGCTCGATTAGCTCCGAGGCTTGTCTAAAATGCTTGTCAAACAGCACCTGAAAGGCATCCTTCCTCATTTGCATTCTCTCTTCAACTTCGGGGCACCAGTTATCAAGGATACGCTGCCATTTTTTTCTCATCACTTCATCAGGTTTCTGCGCACGCATAAAAGCGTCTAGTGGTGACTCATGCACAAATGCGCACCCAAAATAATTCTCCAAAAGAATATCCGGATCTGGCAGTTGGAGCACATTCTGATAAACCGCGCTGTTAACGAGCGTGTTAATGTCTACGCCTTTTGTAGGGTCTTTGAGCTTTGGTGGCCGTGTTTTTTTTCGTCCCTTCTTCTTTGCACCTTTTTTTTTTTTTTTTCCGCTACGCCGCTCCATCTCCAGACGCTTTTTTATGTTTTCCACCTCCACCATAATTAGCTGGTCAACAACGCGTCGCACATCCTCTAACACACCACGCGGTCCCTCCAGCAGCTGCTTTCGAAGAAGTCCTTCATCGGCTCGCTGATCAAGGTCAGTCTCTTTATGATACGTTTGCTCAAAACGTGGCTTCCACAGTTTGTGATAACGCTCACCCGCCAACTTTATACTATTCCAGAACTCACTCTGTGGCATCACCGGCAATATCTCTTCTTCCTCGTCGCCCCTGCGTCGCAAAGGAGTGGCGCCCCTGTGCGAGGGTGTTCTGCCGGCGCCGGTGGTTGTCCCAGCAACTGACGACCATATCGAGGTGCCGACGCGGCCGACTGTGGTGGGGCTCTCCAGGGGCTGCTGTAGAGCGACCGCGGGCTGTGTGGCTGCGTCGGTGGCAGAGCGATAGGAGGCAAGAAACTTGCGGCTGCCGCCTTCCTCCGGGGTGGGAAGCGAAAGCGTGGTGTCGTCTCTAGTTTCCATCCTTGCGTACGCCATGCAGGTAAGTACTTCGTTTAACATCTCCTCCATCGTGCGCGGCCCGTCTTCTGCTTTAAGGCGCGTCTCCATCTCGATCTCCTTTTGTCTGTAATTAATCTCATTCAGTTTCTGTCGTGCTTTGCGTTCCGCCAATCGAGCTTCCGCAGCAGCGCGTTCGGCACTGCAGTCTGCTGTCGTTAAAGAAAGCATGCCAAGTAACTCCAACTCCTTTTTGTGCTCCTTTATAACATGCTTGCGTGCAAGATAAGCCTGAGCAGCCCGCTGTAACAAGAGCGCTGCGCGTTCCTTTCCTGCAGCGTATTTATATTCATCTGCGTGTGCTGCCAAAAGTTTTTGCTGCATGTAGAGTGCAATTTGGAATTTTGCACGCTGTCGCGCTTGACGTCCACGCTCATTTACTTGCAAAATCGCCACTGCAGCATCTATAGACATTGGTTTTTCCCCCTTTTTCCTCGCAGCAAAATCACTGTTGCTCTTTGCAACTGTGGCAGCAAAAGCTTTCGACACTGGCGCCTCCGCATCACTTTCTCTGTAGTGTGTCTGAAGTGAAGCAATGTGTCTTCGCCGCTCCTCCAACACCGACGCCGCATCCTCCAGGAAATACCGAGGAATCGGCGCCTCTAATTCTTCCGGTGTTATTTTCATGTCAAGCATCGCGTCGTCAAGCCGCACAAACTCGCCACAGTTGGCTGTCAAAAGACCACGCAGTTCTAACATGCGCCCCAGACATGTGTCGAGCAAAGTGCGCACGTCATATCGCTTCTGCGGCTGCAGCTGCGCGTCGTGCACTGCGGCAAGACGCCTTGCAACACGCATGTACTGAAGGTACAGTGACACAAAAAAGCGTAAAAGCTGCTCGTAGCGCTCCCGCCCACCCGCCGCTGCACGCACCGAGAGAAGACTTACATCCTCCTTCCATAAGGAAACAAGATCATCAAGAGACTGCTGATAATATTCCTCGTACGTCAGCGATGACATTTAGCTGCGCGTGTTGTCAGTATAAATGCTCCTCCTCCTCCTCCCCCAAAAACAACAACCACTATCACTATCACCAAACAAATAAATACCTTTGTATCACCCACTCAAACAAACTATACACACAAAAATAAATTTAAAAATAACTAAAAAAAAAAAAGATTCAAATTTATAAAGACACAGATAACAAAAAAAAAAAAAAAAACTACATACATATATATACATATGTATGGTATAAAAAACAAAAATATTTATTTGTACAGTATTTCAGCACAAAAAAACAAAATTAGATTTTGTTTTTTTTTTCCAGTCTACTAACGAACATTATGATGTAAATACAAGCAATAGCATCAGTACACAAATAGCGCAAAACACAAACAATAGAATTTATATATATATATATATATATATATATGTGTGTGTGCTTAAGCAACCACACAAACACCGAACAATAATCAAATAATCCCACCCACCGAGCAAAAACAAAAACAACAACTTCCAAAAATAAATAAACATAAACTAATTTAATTTAAAACACGCAAACAACAATAACAATAACACAAATACACACACACACACAAGAAAAAAAAAAAACATATATATATATATATATTTTAAGTTATTTTTTTCTTCCTTGTTTTTTTTTTATAAACTTCTTCTTCCCCCCTCCCCCCTCCCGCCCACTTTAAAAAAAAAAAAAAATGTTGCATTATACAAACACAGATATAAATAAATATATATATATATATATACGTTTTTGTTTGTAGTTGTTACCCTATTCATTCCATCAACTGAAAGTTCCTCTTCGCAAAAAAGATTTAAAAAAAATACCAATAATAATAAAAGCGACAGAATAAAATTTAAAAGCGCACACATGATTACTACATTTCTCTTTATCTTCATTTATTTTATAATATATTTACATCATATACATAATATATATATATATATATATAATTTTGTTAGTTAAATTCATATTTAGCTGCGTTTACACAAATAAACAGATAAACAAATAAATTGCAAAATCCTTGTGATTTTCCAAAGTGAAACCGTTACTACATTTTACTTGCCGGTCAAAATAAAAATTCTATAAAAAAACAAAAGCAACAACAACAAAAAAAAACTGCAATATATACATATTTATATATATGTATATATCTATGTTCCATTTCTCTTCCACATTTACACAAAAATAAAAACCCGTCTCTTGTCCAGTTCTTTTTAACTTTTGCTTCTTCTTCATCTTATATATAACACTGGCTGACGTCTGTGTACATAAAATTTGTTCTATGAGACCTATCACATAATCGCATTAAAAAGTGCATGTGTACTTTAAGAAACAAATACACATACACACAACGATGCACAAATAAAACAACAAAAATAGCTATTCAAAATATGTACATCTCGTTAAATAGCGTTCTTGTTGTTAATGTATAAAAGTCAATATTACATTAAAAAATACACATTTGCTTTTTACATTTTTTTTTTTTTGGGCGGGTGGGTGAGGGGAGGGGAGGGGGAGGGAGAAAGGCAACTCTATTACGTACTAATCAAATTCCTTCGTTCCTTTTCTTTTTTTTAATTTTTTTTTTTTCGTTATTATTATTATTATTATATTATATGCGTTCTTTTTTCATCTTTTTTTTTTTTTTTTTTT
>JAWVMR010000006.1:0-57831 GCA_036321205.1 Trypanosoma caninum | reverse complement strand
GCGGGAAAAGCGTGTTTGTTGTTTTTTGTTTTTTATCCGATGGGAGGCTGTTTTTTTGTGTGGTAATGCCTTATTGTTGTTATGGTCCACATATATATGGCTTGTGTTTTTTTTTTTTTTTTTTTGATTTGTGTATGAAAAAGTTGGCTTTAAAAGCTGTTTTGGTCAGTAGGGGCTGCGCCCTTGTTTTGGTTTGACATAAAAACTTTTTTTTTTTTTATAACGAGCAGGTGTTATGACTAAATGGATTTTTTTTTTTGGGGGTGGGTGCAGGGCAACCGTCTTTTTTTTTTTTTTGAACGCTTTGTGGATGGGGGAGATATAAAGAAAGGCCTTTCAGGACTGCCATACATGGTGAGACGCGTAATGAATGAGGATGAGCTCGCACCCGCCGCATTTCTGGCAGCATTATCATAACTGGAATCGCTGAAATGCCAAAAGTTTTGACCTGTATTTTGCGGCGAGACTTGGTTTATACGCCATTCCTGCAATGGCTAAACCTCAGTAAGGGCATCGAAAATCACCCATCAACTGACGAAATACCGCGGAAATATGTCTGTCTAATGTGTACTAAATAATATGACAAGGCTGCAGATTTTCAGGCATATTGACTCAGCCCACCCAGGCCACAACAAAGCGCTGCAATTTATGATGGTACACAAAAGGATCAAAAGAAAAAAGGCATAACGCAAAAAGTTTGGAAGAGAAGGAGGTGGTCGAATGCGCCAGGCAGGGTGAGTGAATGTACGCACGGCCAAAAGAAGGCGCATGCCAGGACTTAGAAAATACAAATAGTGTCACAACTGGCCTTGCACGCATCTCTTAAATTGCGCTGCGCAACAATGGTTACAAGGGCATGTGTTTGCTTGCACGACACACACACACACACACACACATACATGCAATGATTGTAACGACGCGCCTGAAGTGTTGGGAAGATTGGAGAACGGGAATGTAGAGGCTGTTGCCATCGTAAAAAGAAATTTTTGGTATCCGCACTGTCTGCGGAACTGTGCCATGAGATAGCCCCTCTTTATGATTTACCTGGAGGTGGCTCACAGAAAACACAACATAGACGATTGATAAAAAGGGCAGAGGCTTGTGTGCGAGGTGACATTTGCTCACTTATTGAGGTGCGCCGTGTATCACATTATGCTTTTGAAGTGCTTGAAAGAGAGGAAACGTATTTTGGCAGCGAAGGGGCGGATTTTCTATGCATAATTTTTGGGGTTGCGAGTCTGATTAAGCAGGTGCCAGAAATTGTGGGTGAGGATGCACCCAAACCCATGGAGAGGATGAGGAGGGTTGATTCTTCTACCTTTTTTTTGTTAAGTGTGTTGATGATTTTGATGTTGATGCTGTTTTGTTTATTTTATCTCTGTTTGTGTTTCTGGATATTGGTGTAATTTCTGCGGTAGTAGATCAAGTGGCACCATTATTTTTTGTTTTTTAAAGCTGGAGGAGAGTGAGAGGAGCAAAGCGGAGAAGAAGTGCTTGGGGATCACGCTGGTGATTTTTGTGTGCCCGTCAAACCACACGCAGGGTGGGAGGCGGGGGTGGATACAACTGATTAAGGGACACATGATGTGGGGTAGACGCACGACTAAAAAAACCTTTTTATATTATTGCTATTTTATTTTATTTCATTTTTTTTAGAATAACTTGTGTGACTGCGTGGCTGGAAAACAGTAGCTTCTGGTTTCTATGATAATATATATATATATATATATATATATATATTTTTTTTTTTTTTTTTTTTTTTTTTTTTTTTTTTTTTTTTTTTTTTTTTTTTTTTTTTTTTTTTTTTTTTTTTGAGAGGTGGGGGGTGAGGGGTAAGGGGAGAATTTAACGAGGCAAAACAGACGCATATATGCACTTATACATTGGGTAAGGGCAAACTTTGGTTTGAGGTATGATTTAATCACAAGAAAAGAATGGGTGGTAGTGGCCGATATGGCATATGATTTAACCACTATTGTTATTGTATGTTTTACTGCTATTATTATTATTATTTTACAGTCTGTTGTGTGGTACTTATAACACGTTAGGAAAAGAGAGCATAGGCAAAAGGCAAACTACAAGAAAGAAGCCTCTTGAAAGAAAAGCTTGTGACTGAGTGTGAAAAAACAAGTAGTCAAATCAATAAACAGTTATACATTTTGTTTTTTTTTACTTGTTATTGTTCGTTATATCAATTATGTCAACCACCTTGGTTGAGCTTCCAACACTTGTTGACTGTCATGTTCACTTTCGGGAACCAGGTCTTGAGCACAAGGGCGATATGCGCAGTGAATCAGAGGCGGCCTACGCTGGAGGTATTGGAGTTGTGTGCGACATGCCGAACACACAGCCGCCCACTCAGACGATTGCGGCTTTGGCGGAGAAGGTGCTGCGTGCTGAGAGAGTTGCATCTTTATGTGATATTCGTTTTTTTTTTGGTGCCACGGCACATGAGCACCTGCGGGAACTTGAGACGCTTTGGACGCAGCCGCAGCACGCGGCGCTGAGGTCTCGCTGTGCCGGACTGAAGCTCTATCTTGATAACTCCACTGGGAACATGAAGAGCAGCGAGAAGGTCACTGAGGCCGCCTTTGCTCTATGCGGCAGGCTTGACATTCTTCTTGTGGCTCACTGCGAGCATGCTGGACACAACGACGAGGCTTCCGCCGCCCACCCGTACACGAGCCCCGCAACGCATTCCCTGCGCCGCCCTGTCCACTCGGAGGCCGTGTCCGTTGTCCACGCTATTGAGTTGGCGCGGCGCCACGGCACTCGTTTGCACGTTGCACATTTGTCAACAGGTGATGGCCTTGACCATGTGCGCCGCGCACGGGCTGAGGGGCTGCGTGTCACAGTGGAAGTTACTCCGCATCATTTGTTTTTGACGACGGGCGACTACCTCTCTTGCGGGGCGCGGGTAAAGGTCAACCCGCCTGTGCGCCCCCCGGAGAATCGCGAGCGGTTGTGGGAGGGCTTGCTGGACGGCAGCATAGACTGCATTGGGACGGATCACGCGCCGCACACTTTGGAGGAGAAGAACGACGAAGAGAATCCACCAAGTGGAATGCCATCGATTGAGGTTGTTGTCCCGCTGCTTCTCACGGTGTGCTCTGGACGCTGGCCACACCCAACTGCCGAGAGGCCGAAGGCGCTTGAAAAACAACGCCTTACGGTGGAAGACATTTTGCGGCTTATGCATACTAACCCAAATCGTATTTTTGCTCTTGGTTTATCGGAAAACGTGCGGCGTAGTTTCGATTTATCAATTGAGTGGGTTGTGAACGAATCAATGTTAAAATCTAAGTGCGGCTGGTCGCCGTATGCAAATTGGCGGCTTATTGGCAGGGCGATTTAGCGGTCTTTTTTTTTTTTTTTGATAACTTTAGGCGTTTAAAAAAAGAATACATATTTTAGATAGCAATGTTTTGATTTTTTGGTAATTGTAGCCCTTTAATTTTTTTTTTTATTTTTTTCAAAAAAAAAAAAAAAAAAAAAATTGTACTGTTTCGTATATATATATATATATTGTAAGGATTTTTATTTTAAAAATAGATTTATATGTTTTTTATTTTTATTTTTATTTTATGCTTTTTGATTATATTAATACTTTAGACAAAAAAGGGGAAACTATTTATTATTATTATTACCGTTTTGTTGTTTTTGAGCGCATATAACGAATTACTAATATATAACTAGGACGCCCAAAAACGAAAAAAGTGGTAACACATAAAAAGCATTAAAAAAATGTCTCTCAAATTTTTTGACTTGCTTAATGAGCGAGCAAAAACTACACTGCTTTGCATTGGCTTGGACCCCCGGGCTGAGTTTGCAGCTGCGGCTGTTGTGGAGTGTATGCGTTTGATTGACGAGACAAAGGACTACGCCGCTGCTTTTAAACCAAACGCAGCTTTTTTTGAGCTTTTTGGCGAAGAAGGCTGGAGGGCGTTGAAACAGGTAATTGATTACATACCAGGAAATATACCTGTCATCTTGGATGCGAAACGTGGTGACATTGCGGATACCGCTGAGGCATATGCCAAGTCTGCCTTTGAGCAGCTTAGGGCCCATGCAATTACCGCCTCCCCGTACATGGGCAGCGACTCGCTTTCCCCGTTTTTGCATTACTCGTCGAAGGGGGTTTTTGTTCTTTGTAAAACATCAAACAAGAGCTCCAACGAGCTGCAGTGCCTCCAGGTTGGCGGCCAATATTTATACGAGGCCGTTGCGGAGCGCGCGGAGAAGACGTGGAACAGTAACGGGAACGTTGGTCTTGTCATTGGAGCCACAGACCCTGTGGCGTTAGCTCGCGTTCGCGTGCGTGCGCCAACGCTGTGGTTTCTTGTTCCTGGCATTGGCGCGCAGGGCGGCGATCTCAAAGCGGCCCTTAACGCTGGTTTGCGCTCAGATCGCAGTGGTGTGTTAATTAATGTTTCGCGTGCGGTGGCTGGGGCAAAGAAGCCGCGCACTGCCGCACAAAAACTATGTGAAGACATCAACCGTATCCGCTTTGAGAGGAGCAGTTTTGAAGATTTTGCTGCTGCGCTTGTTGAGTCGCGGTGTGTTTGTTTTGGAAACTTTATGTTGAAGTCAGGAAAAAAATCACCTATCTATTTGGACCTCCGCCGTCTTGTGACACATCCGTCAATTCTGCGCAGGGTGGCCCACGAGTACATAAAGGTCCTGCGCACACTGAAATTTGACCGCATCGTGGGTTTGCCATACGCAGCGCTTCCTATCGCCACCGCCATCTCAATTGAGATGAACGTTCCGCTTGTGTACCCGCGCCGTGAAGTGAAGGCATACGGCACTAAGGCTGGTATTGAGGGCGACTACAGCAAGGGTGACCGCGTGGTAATTGTTGACGATCTTGTCACTACAGGCGAAACAAAAGTGGAGGCCATTGAGAAACTCAAGGCTGCTGGTTTGGAGATTGTGTCTATTGTTGTGTTGATTGACCGCGAAATGGGCGCAAGTAAATTTCTTGGTGGTCTTGGATATGACTTGAGGGCTGTTGTCGCATTGTCACAGCTGCTCCCGCTTTGGTTGAATGCTGGGGCGATTACAAATGATCAAATGAAGGAAGTGAAGAAATTTATGGCCGATACTAAAGCTAAACTTTGAGTAGATTATGATTTTGCTATGGACCGAGTTTAAATGTGCATATACGAATATATGAGTATTGTGAGTCTTGAAAAATGGAAGAAAATAACGCCAACAACAACAACAAAAAAAAAAAATAGGGGGGGGGGGGGTGGCTGAAAATAAGCAAAACATGGGCAAGCTGCGTGTTATTGACAATACAGTGATATGGAAAGAAAATGGGACAATAATGAAAACCAATATTTTTTAAATTTGTAAATGGTGGCGGGGTAAGTGTTAATAGCTGTATTTTAAAATGATGCTATTGAAGTAACAATAAGTCTATAAAAGCAAATAGATAATTTAAATGCAAAATATAGATAATATGGACAATTTACGAGCAAACGACGCATACATATATATAGTAAAAAAAACTAAAAATATCTTTTTTTTTTTTTTTTTTGGGGGGGGGGGGGGGGGAGGAGCTTGTTGTTTTATGTATTTATATAAGTATATAAGTTACTAAGATATATTAAAGTGCTGCTTGGAATAAACAGTATATACACATATATACATTTTTGTATACTATTATTTTGTACAAAGACACATATTTAACCATAACCACATACACACGCAACTTTTTACGCTTATGTTTAAAGTCATTTTATTTTGTTGGTAAATTTTTTTGTGTTTGATAGATGTCCCTACTGCAGCCTGTTGCAAGTCTTAAAGGTAAGAGCATCATAACTGCCGATCAATTTACCCGCAGGGATATAGATGCACTTATTTCTCTTGCGACTGAACTTCTGCGCCGAGTCGATAATGGCGAGGTGCTGACGCTTCTTCAAGGTCGCATTATGGCACCACTTTTTTTTGAACACTCTTCCCGAACATTCAGTTCATTTTCTGCAGCGATGCTTCGTCTTGGCGGCAGTGTAGTGAACTTTAACATTGAGACGTCGTCTATTAGCAAAGGTGAGACACTTGCAGACACGATACGCACGCTCGAGGCGTACAGCGATGTTGTTGTCTTGCGCCATCCGCGGCAGGATGCGATTCAGGAGGTGGTTAACGTTGCGGGGCGCCCCGTGGTGAATGCGGGCAACGGGGCCGGCGAGCACCCGACGCAGGCGCTGCTTGACGCGCTCACAATTTACACAGAGTTGGGCCGCATCGACGGCATCACTATTGCGCTGATTGGCGATTTGAAAATGGGACGCACGGTCCACTCGCTGCTGAAGCTGCTTGTGCGCAATTTTGACGTCACGTGTGTTTTCCTCGTGGCGCCAGACGCACTGCAGATGCCACAGGAGGTGTTGGACTCGCTGCATGACACCATCGTCTTCAAAGGGGTGGAGATCCATCGCAGACATGCGCTGACAGACGAGGTAATGCGGCGCTGCGATGTCCTCTACACCACGCGTCTGCAGAAGGAGAGATTTGTGAGTGCGGCCAGCGACGACGCGGCGGCGTTGCAGTCGTTTGCTGCGGCGATGGCGGATATTGTTATTGACGCAGAACGAATGAAGGCGGCGAAGGAAAAAATGATTGTGATGCACCCATTGCCGCGCAATGAGGAGTTGAGTACCAGCGTTGACACGGATCCACGTGCTGCTTATTTTAGACAAATGCGCTACGGCATGTTTATGCGTATGGCTATTTTGTGGAGCGTTCTTGCATAACATGAGAGCCATTAAAAAAAAAATATATATATATATATATTGTGGAGGTTGGGACTATAGTGGACAGAGGGTATGTATGCATAATAATAATAATAATAAAGGTAATATTAACATAATAACGATATACCATTATATATATATATATATATATATATATATATGTATGTATAATGATGATGGTAATGAAAAGGAGGGTGTGTTTAGTGATAAGCTTTTAAGGTATTTTTGTTTGATTGTGATTGTCTATGTAGTGTATAAGAGAAATTTTGATTTTGTTACCATTGCGACGTCATGCTTTTAAATGTAATACAGCACCAAAGCTACTCTTTTTTTTTTTTTTTTTGCAAATGTATTTAATTTTAATATTGGCCATGAAGGAAAACCAAAACAGCAACAACAAAATATTTGATCTAAAAAATTAAATTTATACTGACACACACACACACACATATATATATATATATATATATACAATTATTGTAGAAACAAATGCGTCGCTGGGCTCACACAGTGAACTGCGGATGTTGTCAGCTCCGCCTTGTTGCATCCGCCGTTGTAGCCCGCAACGTGCCACCGGCCGTGTATGCTGCGAAGTTGGGCGTCCCCGTGACGCGGGCGGAGGTGGCGCAGGCGTTCAAGGTGCCCGTGGAGGTCCTGGAGAAGTTGCAGCGGCCGGCGGAGGTTCTTTTTGCCGAGGTGGACCTCGCGCGCGCCCGCTTTGCCCCGCTTATTGCGACGCTCGGCGCTGAGGAGGACGTCACAAAAATTGCGGCGGAGGTGCGGGCGGCAAAAAACAGCGGGGGCGCAAATTCCGCTGCGGTGTCTGCGCTTGTTTCTGCCGCAAAAGACCGCTTCAGAAACACAGCTTTTAAAAGCGTGAGGGAACTGCTAACATTTTACGAGGAGGTCATGTTTCCGGCGCGTGCGGCATATGAGGAGTTCAGGGCTCATCAACTGAACAGCTTCCACATCAAGGATGACCTCAAACGTGGACTCTCTGCGTTCAAGCAGGATTATCTTGACAGGCAAAAGCAGGATCTTGTAAAAGTGCAAAAGAAAATGCAGGAGTGCCAGGCGTTGATCAAAAACGTTGGTTACTCTGCTTTTGATACCGTTATTTTTAACGACATTGCCAATATTCTCCGCATTTGTGGTGAGCGCAATCGATATGCGCACCGGAAGGCTATGCAGGTACTGGAGGACATGAACCTCGTTGGCGTCCCTTTCAATGAGGTAACAATGAAGCTGCTGCACGCTATAGTTTTTGATGACGGCGCCCTCGATGACTCTGCGCTTATGTTTACACTGTTTGAGTACCCTGAGCGTGGCGAGGTGAGTGTGAGCAAGAAGGTGGTTGAGGAGATAGCAGATGACACGTTAAGGGTTATTAGTGGTCGCCATCAGACACCACTGGACGATGGCAAAATGTTGCGTCAGACGGACACTCAGCCATGCCTGCAGCGCTCGCTTGATTAGGTGAGGATCTTTGTGTAATGTGCATAGTCAGACGAATCATAATAATACAAATAATAACAGGAAGAGTTGTTTTATTTGCTACAGCAAGTGTCAAGGTTTGAGAGCGTTAAAGAAATATATATATATATATATATATATATATATATATACATAAGGGGATGAATGAAAGAGTTATGGCTTGGAGGCAATCAAAAAGTCACTAGTTATGTGTAGTGAGGGTTGTTGTATGGCTTATTATTATTGTTGTTACTATTGTTATTGCTTGTTAAGGGTTATGTTGCGGTGTTTGCGGGCTGATGTATTTGAAGCAGCACAAGGAAAAGTGTCAGATGGTGTCATATTAGGAATGTGATTTACTAATTATCTAAAAGATATATTTTTGCGGTTTGCATGTGAAAAGCTGGTTGTGGTGATGTGATTTAGTTTGCTGACGTGTTTGTTGGAGAGGGGCGAGCACACCAAACGGACATGATTATGGAAGAAAAAACAAAACAACTTTAAGAACTAAAATAGAGAGGCGACAAGAGGCATAATTTTTTGCCAATAATAAAGCTATTATTTTTATTATTATTGCGTTTTTTTTTTTTTTCTTTTTCTTTTTTAATGTATTGGTGTATGTTTCTGCGTGTTGATTGATAAGACTTGTTGTTGCCGTTAGATCTGTATTTTTTATTTTATTTTGTTTCTTGTTTTTTGATTTTTTTTATTAGTGTATTTTGTTTTTGTTTACAAAATTAGGGACTATCTGAAAAGCAATATATGTCAGTCAATCGCTTTTTTTTTTTTCCCTTCTTTTTCTTTTTTTTTTTTGTTATGAGGGGAAAGGGGGCTGAGTATTTTGAGCTTTACGCAGCGAGGAAGAGAGAGAGAGAAGGAGTGAGTGTGTGAGAGTTGACAAGAGAGGGGCAGAAGTGAGTGAAGGGTGCTGTGGGGTAAGAAAACGTATAAACTGTAGAGCGCAAAGCAAAAAAAATAAAAAAAAAAAAAAGGCGAAGCAAAAAGAACAACAACAACAAAAAAAATAAAGACATGAATTTTGTTTTTCCAGTGTTTGTTCGTGCGTCCAACGACACCTCACCGCCCGCGCCGCCGCAGAAGTCGCTGTGGCAGCTGGTGGCCGAGGCCGGGCCTAATGGCGCGATGCCTGATCGTGTCACGCAGCCGCGCGTGACTTCAAAGCACGAGGAGGGCCACTGCAGGGAGAAAAACGGACAGGACACGTGGATGGGAGGAGGAGATAACGCGGCTGCAGCATGCATGTCTGAGGATTGCACTAACGGGGCCGCTAATTGCGGGCTAACGTTGCGGAGCTCGTGGAAACCGGCGAAGTACATGGTTGATAATCTCATGTCTTCTGGTTTTGTATCGCAATTTGCAATGCTGCATGGAATCGAGTGCTCAGCGCGACTGCCTCTACCGCCTTGTTTGCGTCCGCAGGATTTGCAACTCCCACCGCCCGTGCTTGCACGTTTGCAACGGCAGCTGCGCTTGCCACGATCGGGGAGAGAGCCGCTTTCTGCGAAATTTAAAGATGATAGCAAGCGGCCAGATTTGAACGAGCTACGGGAAATTGTTTTCTGCGGCGCCGCGATATTGCCTTGTGATGACGGCGAGTTGGAACGCTTTGTGGGTAATGACGCAGTGGGTTCTGCTTGTGACTGCGGCAAATACGCGCCGGATGGGTTTCTGCTGACGGCCCTGCAGCAGTTTACAGTCACGTCTATGTTGCTCGGTCATCACACTCTTAGCATTGGCCCGAGGGGTGTGGGGAAGAGAACGATTGGGTTTTTGGCGACAGGGGCGCTAACGCTTGCGCGGATTGCTCACAAGGTAAATGACATGACCACGGGTGCTGATAATGATAGTAATAACAACAATAGTCTTGCTCAGATTAATAGAACAACAAGCAAAGAGACCTGCGAGGCGTTGTTAATGCGTTCTTCTGCGCCTCATGCACTGATTATCGTTAGCAGTTACAATGAGGTGCGTCAGTGTAATCAGTGGCTACAGGGTGTTTTCACTGCTGGTGCGTTTACGCCAATGACGTTTAGTCGTGGAACTTCTGAACTTGTTTTGTTGCCAATCGATGTGCAAGAGGAATCTCGTAATGACCGGTCATTTTTGCAAACTACCACGTTACAGCAGTTGTCGGCAGTACCGCCGGCACCTTCCGTGGTGAATTTCCAAAAAGAACAACCGCCTTGTTCTCGTGTTGCACGCGACCCTGATGATGGTTGTCGTATTGCCCCCCGAAAATACCGTCATCATTCACGAGGCCGCAGTCAGTCGTTACGCGAACATGGGAGGGGGAGGCGCCGTAGGCATCGCAGTTTTTCCCGCCACCACTCCCGTCCCCGCTCTTCTTCCAAATTGCGATCGCACCGGCGGCGACGTAATCGCAGTCATCATAGTCGTCACGGCCGCCGCCGTCGAGATGAGGATGACGCGTCGCTGCGGGGACGGGGGCGTGGAGGCGAGCGCAGACACGGCAGCAGGAGCAGGCGCGCCAGCCGGGACAAGAAGAGGGAGAGGAAGGAAAAGGAAAAGGCCAATGAAAGCTTTGAGCGCGCCTATTGTCGTGAGCAGAGTGAGCATGATTGTTTTTTAGATTGCCATCGCAAAGAGAGGAGCCACGAAAAGGTGCCTAAAGAGTCATCATACACGCAAGAGCTTGTTGATGATCCACATAAACCTTTGGACATCGGGGTGGGCGTTTTTTCTACAGCGAATTGTGGCGGCCCTTTGTCGAGTCCGATTTGTGAGGAAACCCCGTCTTGCTTGCAGCGCCACGTCCCAATTCTTATTGCCAGTCAACAGTCGCTTGTCGAGGCACTGCAAGTTGTTCATGGCCAGGCAGAAATGCTGCCTTTAGAGTCGGTTCGTATTGTGTGCATTAGCGACGCAGACCGCATTGCACAGCCAACATCACAGGCATCTGTTCCAACATCATGGTGGGTTTCATTGTCCAACGCTGTTGATGTGGAGTGCCAGTACATTGTATCGGCCTCGCGAATGTACGATGAAGTTGACGGGTGGCTGCAGGAGACGTTGCTGCGGGAAACGCCGGATGTGGTGAATCGCTACCGCCAGCGCGACGACACTGTGTGGTGCGGCATTGATCACATTGTTGAGGTTGTTTGTGTGGATGATAATAATGATGATGAGGAGGGAGAACGCGTTGTAAAACAGTTCTTTGAGCGCGTGGATGCTGCCAAAGTACGAAGACTGTTCAGTATTGTTTTAAGGCATTTTTCTTTGTCTCATGCCCGCAACGTGGATAGGCACACTGTGGTACACTGCAGTGATCATGTTACTGCTATTGGCTCTACGAATACTGATAATAATAATAATAATAATAATGGCAACGGTGATACTGATGACATGGCGTTTCTGACATCGCAGGTGGGTCGTGTAGTTGTTGTGGTTGCATCACGGAAGGAGCAGGAGTTTGTATTTCAGCAGCTTTTTTCTGGACTGTCCGACTGCGCTGGGCGTGTTCGCTGCACGTGTAATTTGCAGGATTTTTGTCGTGGAGAGGCCGATGTGTTGGTGACATATGACTGGGTTCTCTGTTTTTTTGATGATGCAGATATGTTTGATTTTACGGTTGGCAAGGTTGTCAACTTTGGCCTCCCACGTGCTCTTCTGGCACCCGGCAAGGAGGAGAGTCTTCTTGAGTGCATAACAATAAGAACCCGTGCCCTGCTTCACCACAAAATACGTGATGAATGTGCGGATGAAACAGACGGCAATAATGTTGGTGGCAATTCATTATTTACTGCGGCGGGAGCGCGACTGTCTGTTGTGACGCTTTTGACGGAACGACAAAATAATGGGCGCATCGGGCGGCTGCTGGCGTCACGTGCTCAGGCACAAACCTTGGGATGGTTGCAGTAAGAAAACGAAAGAATACAAAAAAAAAAAAAAAGAAGTGGATAATTAGCGGAAAAATAAAGAGTTATGCTTAATTATTTACAGCAATTTTTTTTTTTTTTTTTAATTTTTTTTTTTTAATTAGTGTTTTATTG
The DNA here is from genome assembly GCA_036321205.1 of Trypanosoma caninum. Classification (NCBI taxonomy): domain Eukaryota; phylum Euglenozoa; class Kinetoplastea; order Trypanosomatida; family Trypanosomatidae; genus Trypanosoma; species Trypanosoma caninum. The sequence goes on along the minus strand of JAWVMR010000006.1, from coordinate 45,566 downwards.
TTATTATTATTATTGATAGCGGAAAAAAAAGATATTTATAGATATAGCTGCACATATCTGCAGTGGTTTATATATATATATATTATTCTACATAAGAACAAGCACATAACACATTTTACGCCGCAAGTTTTAAACAAATAATAATAGCAAAATAAATAGTATATATATAGTATGCTTTCACAAAGTATTCTTGTGCGCTCTAAATTTAAGGCGACTCTTTTGCCGTCAGCGCAGCGTTTATTTCAGTGGTACCCCCGCAAGTGTGGGGAATTTTTTGGCAACATGCTGGCGGGGCACAATGTTTTCATTGCCGATATTCCTCGTAAGTTTGATGTTCAGCATGCACGTCACTTTTTTTTTGTGGAGGCAGTTTGCATTGTACCTCTTTTTACACTAACGATAGTGCACTATATTTCTAGTTTTTTTTTGTATCCGTCACGCCATCAGTTGATTCCAGTTCTCATGGCGGAGCTTGTGCGCAGGACGGAGAGTCAACATCAATGGGCCAGAGTGATGGAGGCCAAGTCTGGAGGTGACGTCATTGTATGGAGAGCCGCAGCGGTGTTGGGCCAAGTTGTTTTGTTTCCTTTATGTTTACTTTTTTCGGCGGTGGCGCCTCAGATGATGCACGCAACGCTTGAGCGCACCAACCACATTATGAGCGCAAAATATGCAGTTCTTAACAATGCCGCTCCACCGTTTGTCGAGAAATTTTTTATCGAATCGCAGGAGGCAGAGAAGTTTCACAGTCAACACCTTTTTTTTTCTACCGACTATTTTGCTGCTATTGCGATAGTGTTGCTGCTTTTGTATCTTACAAGTTAGCGCAGCCGCCACCTTACAAGTATATATGTTGCTTTTGTAAAAAAAAGTAGGTACGTAAGAAAGACCGGGAGAAAAAAAAGGCAATATACTATATGTTTTATTCTTATTGAATTTATGCTTATTGTTATAATAATAATAATTATTATTATTAGTTACGTTTGGTTGTGTAGGTAAAAAAAAAAAAAAAGGAAAAAGAAAAATGGAGAAAAGGCAACAACTGGACAAATGTTATTTATTGTTAATAGTGTAATTATATATATATATATATATATACTGTGGTGCCAGTTGCCAAAGTTCACTTTTACATGTTGTTTTGCATTCAGAGATTGAGGACAACACAGTGTTGTTATTTTATTTTACTTTTATTTTTAGTTTTTTTTTATCTGACTTTGTGAAACGATGTGTAGCGTTCTGTTGTGGGAAAAGGCGGCAGCAGTGTTTTTTTTTTTAAATTTTTTTTTTTGTGTATGTGTGTGTTTGTGCTTTGTTTTTTTTTTTTTTTTTCATATCTATTCCATTTTAAGAGGGAGGGGAAGCGCTATATGTTTGTTGTTATTGGAGAAACTTACACAATCAGACATAACCACATATTTATCTGGGGAAACATCACGCTTGTATATTTTTTAGTTTTTTGTTGTATTTGTTTTTTATTTTGTGGATACTTTGAAAATGTGATTTTGCGTCAATATTTTTTGTTTTGTTGTTGAAATCAACGCGTAGAGTGCGAACAAACTACACAAACAAACAGTTATTGCGTTAGGTGGCCGAACAACTGCTGACTGCCGCAAACACCGGGTTTAAGTTTATTTTTATTCACTTCATGCGCCGCATGTCCAGTCGTGTGTTTGTAGTTTTTTTCCTTTTGTTGGTGGCGCCCTGCAGGTTATGTGGGGCCGCCCCCGCCACCGTCACGGCGCCCTCGCGGGGGGCTGCGGACGTTTTCGTGACGACCGACCAGGGGGACGGCGGGGTCGGCGCGAAGTACTTCACATCGCCGTTGCTCGTTGCTGCCGACGGTGTGCTTGCGGCGCTCGCCGTGCGGAACAGGCCCGGGAACGGAGACGACATGGTTGACACCGTGGTGAGGCGCATTGCGACAACGGGGAGCGGAGGGGACTGGCAGGGCAGGTGGAGCGCCGAGGAGGTCGTGCCAAATATGGAGGAGAGCGACACACTTGTGAGCGAGCGATGCATTGTTGCGGCAGCAGCGGAGAAGACAATATATATTCTTCATCTGAACCACAAGGGAAGGCTCAATGCGCCTGAGACCGAGTCTGAGGGCTACTGGGATCTTGATCTAAGTGTGGGCGATGTGAGCGACGAAAAATTTGCTTGGAAAACGACCAGGTTGATGAATAAAAGTTGGACCAAACCAGTTAATGGTGAGTTCTCGAGTGTATTAATGCGTGATGGCTGCCATTCTGGTTTTGTGACGAGGGACGGGAGGGTCGTGTTTGTCATTAAGGCGCTGAAAAAGGATAATAGCCATTTTTTTGTACTTGTCCATTCGAGAAGCGCAGAGAACAAAACGGATTTTGAGTTGTCATATGTGAGCGCGTCCAGTACCTGCTTTTCTACACTTTTCTTTCCGTGGGAGGAAAAGATCATGATGCTCAATAATTGCATAGGTGCAATGCCGGTCCTGAAGGAGTCAAGTAACATGGGGAGGACGTGGACAGCTGCCGTTGGGCCAATTTCTCGTTTGTGGGACTACATAAAGGAGGAGCGAGTGTTCACCACGATGACCGTTGAGAACAGGTTCGTGCTGTTGGTCACTCAGCTGAGGGAGACGGAAATGGGCACCGCGGAGAAGAGGGACATCCATTTGTGGGTGACAGATGGTGACCGCCTGCACGAGGTGGGTGCGATTGTTACTGGCAATAGCTACGTCACTCCCCGTGGGCTTGTGCACACCAAGGGTACACTGTTTTTTTTGCAGCAAAGCTTTAATGGCCGGGCGGACAAGGTCGTTGTCAAGCACCTCCGGAACGAGCTGGAGAATATACGCTTGGCGGTGAGGGCCTGGGTTAAGGCCGATGAAACCCTTTTGCAGCGGTGTGAACGGGCTGTCTTGTCGGATACACCCTGTCTCTTGCCAGTGCCCACGAATGGGTTGGTTGGTTTTTGGTCGAACAGCAGTGGGGGCAATGTTGAATGGAGAGACGAGTACCACTACATGAACGCGACCGTGCAAAAAGGGACAAAGGTCGAGAATGGCTTCAGCTTCCACGAGCCCGCTGCGAAGGCCTGGTGGTTCATTGGCCGGCAGTGGGGGAGTCAGCGCTACAACTTTGCAAGGTACGGGCTGACCGTCGTTGCTACGGTGACTGTCCACAGTGCTCCCAAGAGCGGCAGCGCCCCGTTGTTGACTCTTGACGGCGCCATGCTTTACGAGCGCACAGGGCTGTGGTGCACAAGCGACATGAAGTGGAAAGTGAGGTCCAAATGGATTGATGCGGCTGCGCACGGGGACGGGCTAAAGCTTGGCATACCGTACCATGTTGCAGTCACGTTGCACAACAACAACGCCACTGTGTACGTTGACGGGGCTGTTCTGGGCAGCATGTCGCTTGCACCCTCACAAAATAATGAAGACGTTCAGTACTTTTTTGTTGGTGGATGTGAGGACATACCTGGTCAGACCAATGGGGACACGGTTGCTAAAGTGACGGTCACTAACGTTTTGCTGTACAACCGACCGTTGAGTGCCGCTGAAGTCGCAGCCGCCTTGCGAGTGAGAGCATGTTGAGACATTAGAGCCAGGTGGCAGGTCTGAGATAACCATGGGGAAGACACTTGTTAAGGGCAAAAACATGGAGGGAGCGCGGCTGCTGCGAAGCACTCGGAACTTGCAAGGCAATGAAGAGTATGCAGCACATGTGCCGGCGTGTGTATCAGTGCTGTTTTTGCTTTGCATGTTGTGGGGCTGTGCGGCTTTTTGCTGAGTTGTCTGATAGGGAATGATAGGGAATGGTAGTAATAGTGGTAGAAACAATCTGGAGGTCCTCTAGTTTTTTACGAGAGTAATGTGTGTAATAGGGATACATTGGTCACTATTTGCTAAGAAAACTGTTAGTATTATTAATAAAAATTTTATTTTTATTTTTCTTTTTTTCTTTTTTTCTTTTTTTCTTTTTTTCTTTTTTTCTTTTTTTCTTTTTTTCTTTTTTTCTTTTTTTTTTTTTTTTTTTTTTTTTTTTTTTTTTTTTTTTTTTTTTTTTTTTTTTTTTTTTTTTTTTTTTTGCTTTTATGACCGACCGAGTGGTGCGATGAAAGCCCACCAGCAGTAGAAAATAAAGGAGACTTGCTTCTTTGACAGCGGCGTGTGGGATGAAAGTATGTATTTAAGGTGCCGTGGAAGTCCTTGTCAAGATGATCTCCTACCTTTTTTTTTTTGTTTTTTGTAATTTTATTTAACACCTGATGTGCTTCTTTAATTAGAAAATACAGTGGATGTATAATGTATCTAGGTAAAGTGATTTTTACGGATTTACTTTTAATGTTCTTATATAAATCGTTTTTGTTTTTTTTGGAAGAAATATTGTTATTTTAAAGATGTATTTTGCTCATTGTAATTTTTAAAGGAATTTTTTTTTGTTTGTTTGTTTTGGTCGTTGCTAGCTATACAGTTCAACCGTGTGTTTGTTAGTGTTTATGCTTATCAATGTAAGAGACCACCTATGTATATTTATCAAGCAATGTCTTTTTTTTTTTTGTTTTTGGGCTTATTTTATTGGTTTTTATCAATTTTTAATATTATTGTACTTTGTTTTATAATTTTTATTTGTTGAAGTCTGTTTACGGCTGCTGATGGCCAACGACTTTTTATGTTGTTGTTTTTGGTAATTACGTTTTTGACTTAACTGTTTTTGTTTTTGTCTTTGAAATTTTTTTTTTTGCTGAAACATTTTTCTTTAATTATCTTATGAAGGGCCCATTTTTCACATATAGAGGTGTACGCGTGCTGTTTCATTTATCATATATATAATATAGATACATATATATATATATATATTTACATATTTATATATTTTTTATCTACACTTGTGTCATTGTTGAATGGCTTGGCGAAGCGCGCCACACACTATGGGGCAGAGGCCGCGACGGCAGTACGTCAGTAAGGTTACTGAGTTTTTTTTCCGTGAGCTTGACAAGGGTTTTGCCTCGCCGTTTGTTGTGCTCTCATCTGGCGTATTGCTTGCCGCTGCGGGCTGGAAGCTGATGGTACGTTATGTGGAGCCCAACCGCCAGCAGAGCGCAGTCTGGCGGCGGCCACAGTCGCGGGTGCCGCTGAGCGATGCCCACAACACATTTTGGGGTCTTGGAATTGGTGGCGACGGCTGGAAGGGCGTGCCGGCGGGTCGCCACTTCACCGAGATGATGACTGAGAGTGCGGAGGAGGCGTTGCGGCGGCCGGCGCTTGTGCACAGTGAGGCGAGCGAAGTGTGCGGCCCCGGCGGTGAGGCGCTCAGTGTTGTGTGCATGGAGCTGCCGGAGTACGACGCGCGTGTTGGTGATGATGTGGTGTATCGCAGTCTGCACTACATCCAGGGCGTGGGTGGAGGAAAAGATCAGTGCAGCACTGGTAGTCCTGCGACGAGTTTGTCGGTATTGTCGCCGGAGGCGACGTCGAGCACCGTACCTGCAAAAGTAGCGTCTTCATCACCTTTGCAAAAAAAAAGCGAAATAGCTGATAGGGAAGAGGAGGAAACGTCTCTTTATTTTTCGCGCATGCCTGTGCGTGGTGCAGCCATTACTCACGGCATGGTAAAATGCAAAAACATCACATCGCTAAACAACTGTGTACCGTACGCCGGACATTTAGAGAGCGAATACGCGCGTAAGATGATGCTGGCTCTTGGCCCCGTGCATATTCTGCGCGACATTAGGCAGACGACTTTACCCATGCGGTTTACCACGACAAAGGAGGTCCCCGTGTCGACGCTTGTATGCGGCCTGCACAGCGGCGAGATCCCACGGTGGCTGAGCAGCGCATTTCCAAACTTTGACGTTGATGTTGTTGAGCGTGATGGTACACTTGCACGTATATGCCGTCGTTTCATGGGGTTTAAGGAGTCTTCCAATCTCCGTTTGTACGTCGCTGACCCACTTGACTTTCTCCGCCGCTCTGCACTGCAGGACGTTGGGCGACGCTACGATCTCATCATGGTGGACGCTGTAGACGGTACGGGGAAGTTGAACACAAAGTATGCTCGGCTTGAGTTTATCAACAACGTGCGAAACAGTCTTTCGAGCGCTGGGTGCGTCATTGCGTCAATTCCAAACCGTGACGGCGCTTTTGTATATAACGTTGTGCAGAACTGGCGCGTTGCTTTTGCTGGGCGCACAGTAATTCTTGTTCACTGCGTCACGTCGCCGCACACATTGCTCATGACGTTTCAGGATGACGCAGAGCGCGGAAAGGCGAACTTTGGAAGCGTTGCGGATGTTGAGGAGTTCAAAGATATTCTGCGCACGAAGCTTTCACACTACGGCCCCGCACGTGTGCCATTTGATCTTACGCGTGAGGCGTCGGCGGAGACGTTTCGCGTGTTGCGTCCTGGCGTTGTGTATCCGCTAGAGGCGTATCTTCCGGCGGGTCACCCGCAGCGTGAAGGACTTGCCGGCGCTCACGGTCCTGCGGCGGGTGGTGGCTGGTGGAACGCGTGGCTCCGGCGCTTGAGCGGCGGGTGGTTAACCCCGTCACAGCGCGCCGATCTTCGGGCACTGGATAAGTAGAAATAGTGTAGGTGACAGGGATAAAAAAAAAGAAAGAGTATAAAACAGTCTTTTTTTTTTTGCCGAATAGTTTTGCCGTAGGGTGTATATAAATATTTAAATATATGCCATTCCAAATAAAACTGTATATATTGTATGAATATATTGCCGTTGTTACATGTATTTTTTTTTGGTGTTTGCTCTATGGATTTCTCATTCATTGAATTGTATCTTTGATCTTGAGGTATAACATAGTACAAGGTAGGAAGATAAAGAAGGCTGGAATATTGGAAGAAAAGCAGCTGTGTTACGTGTCGTTTTTTTTTTTTTTTTTGGTCGTTGTTCTTTTGCATTTTAGACTTTACAGCGATGTTTGTTTTGACTGTAATTGCTGTCGCAAAAGTTGTTGTTGCAGTTTGCATTGGTGCAATCACGTTCCGCAAAGTTCCTCACATATCTGTGACAATGCGAGATTTTACTTTTCTTTTGTCCAATCTTCTGTTACCTTCTTTGACGTTTTACAATACTGCGAAGTCTGTGAACGTAAGTGTACTCATTCACTCTTCTATTCTTTTTTTGTTTTCTTTGAGCGTTATTGGTTTTGGCGCGCTATGTGCTTTGGTTATGTCCAAAATATTTTATCGTGTGGACTGCATGGGCATTCCACGTGAGCTGCGAAACTCGCTGCGGTATACACTCTTGTATTGCGATGCTGAAGGGAAACTTGTGAGCGCAACTTCACGGCATCTGCGGCGCAGAAAGGTGCAGGGGACTGCCCTACGGCATGTTGTGGGCGTTGTTGTTAGTGGCGTGCTGGAGGAACAGCGAGTTGGCGCGGATGAACTTTTGTCACTGCTTGAACCGCCTGGAGAGGATTACGAACTCCAGCCATTCTACCATTACGCCTCGCTGATTGGGTGTTCCTTGCAGAATACAGTAACAATTCCACTTTCACTGTTGCAGTCGCTAGCTTCATCGCTGAAGTGGGTCGACCTTGCTGCTGGAACATCCTACATTTTTATTTACAGCATAACTTCAAGTATTTCCTTGTGGAGTTTTGGTCCGTTGTTTGTTGACCGCGCAAAGAAAGAAACTCACAGACGCAGAAAGATACGCGAACTGTTGGAGCAGCACAAAAAGTTGTATAGTCGCCGCAGTGTTGCCACACAGACGGAGATGCGTGGGAGATGGTCACTGGCGAAAGATCAATTGGCGCTGAATCGGAGACAGGAGGAGGATGCAGAAGAAAAAGAAGTTGTCAAACGGGAAGAGAGAGAGACCAATATATCTTCCGATTTTTTATTGAGTGACAATGAGGCTTGCGAGCCGGGGGCTTCTCAACCGCCTGCGAGGCAGATATTTTTTGAAACAACCACGGCAACATCTGACGCGGCTTTGCACGACTGGAGGGAAGATGGTCTTATCCGTGTTGTGTACTCTCGCGAGTTTAAAGAGGAGACTGACAGTGAAGACTCAAAATTTAGTAGCTTTGCTGATATTTTACACTCTTTAAAATTAGTCTTATTGCAGTTGTTACGAATGATGGCTCTTGTCTCTGTATTCTTGGGATTTATCGTCGGTGTGACTCCACCTCTGCGGTGGTTATTTTTTGAAGGGCCATTTTCAATATTGATGAATACCATTGCTCTTCTGTCAGAAGGGTCTATTCCTTCCTCGCTACTGTTGTTGGGTGCGAACTTGGCGGGTATAACGTCTATGATAAACAACAGACCGGAATTACGTCTTCGCGACGCTGAACAGAATACTGAGGTTTTATTTAGTGACGATGAGGAGAACTCATATTACACTGAGGAGTATAGAAAATCTTTTGAAATGATGGAGTTTGATGAACATGCCTCATTTACACTTTCAGCTTTAAAGCAGCGATTTCAGTTACCAAATTTTTATGTTGAGATACCTGATAACACCCGTGCAAATTCTTTTGGTATATTATATTTTATTAAAAGAAGGTTTAATTCTATTTGTCAAAAATTTTTTGGTTGTGGAATTTGGAAAAGTTTTATTTTTGTTATTTTATTTGTTCGTTTATTACTTATACCTTCTGTTGGTTTTTCGCTAGTAATATTGCTAAAGCGAATAGCTCCAACATTGTTTGCTTCTAAAGGGGAAGTTGGACAACATAATGTTTTGATACTTGTTTTATTAGGAGAATTAGCAGCACCTACAGCTATTAACTGTACTTTATTGTTTAATATGAAACAATACATGCCAGAAAAATGGTCAATGGCGCTATTTTTTCAATACATTTTGTGTACTATTACACTTGTGTTGTGGTGTACAGTGTCACTTGTTATTGTTGGTTAAATTAATAATTGTGATTTACAAGAAAGAGAAACAAGCAAACAAACGAACAATAACAACTACCCCACCCCTAAAATATATATATATATATATATATATTTAAAAATAGCAGCGGTGAAATGTGTGCATCTTTATATATATATATATATATATATATACATAGACATTAGCAAATAATCACACATAATACATTTAAAGATTTTTTATCTAAATAAATAAATAAATACATATATATATATATATATGTATATAAGAATGTATAATTAGTTATTAAACGCTATAGTTATTTGCTTGACTGGTGTTATTACTATTATTATTTGTTGTTTTTTATTCTTATCTTAATACGCGCATGTATATATTATTATTATTTTTTGAGTGTTTAACACAAATAACTCCAAAAAGAAAAAAAAAAAAAAGGAAAGTAAAACAAAAAAAGATAAGAAAGGAAAAAAACAACAAAGAAAAAAAAATAATAAAGGGATAAACAAAAAACAACAACAAAATTAAAAGAATACAGTTATTTTTATTCTGGGTGGTTGGTCGGAATAAAACAAAAACAAAAACAAAAATAAATAAACAAGAAGTCGTTAATTTTGTCTGGGAGAAACAAACAAAAGAAAATAATAAAGCAGAGCTTGCATATATATATATATATATATATATATATATATTACACAACAGATAAGTGAGAAAGAGGTTTAAAGATAAGGAGGCTGAAGTTAGCAAACACACAGACAGCAGTAACAACAAAATACAAAAAAACAAAAACCAAAAACAAAAACAACAACAACAACAACAACAACAAAGTAATAATAGTAATAAAAGAAAAGAAATTAACAGTGAAGAAAAGGAAGATAGTGTTTGTGTGTGTGTGTGTGTGTGTGAAAGAATTTTTTTGTACGTGTTTGTGTGAATTTCGGAACTTTGCGGGTTTATTGATCACCACTGGAGAAAAGAAAGAGAAAGATATAAATAAAAAAAAAATATATCTATTTATTTGTTATTTATTGTTTGGCTGAGTAAAAATGATAGAAAAATATTTGAGTTCTCTTCTTGTGCCTTATTTTTCTCAGTTTGTTGAGAACATTGACCATAATCAGTTCCGTCTTGATCTTTGGGGTGGAAAGGCATCACTCAATGATCTTATATTAAAACCAAGTATACTGGAAACACTTTTGCAAGGTGAACTTGGTACTGCTTTTTCAGAGAGCACTGCACCTCCTTCTTCGTCTTCTTTGTCATCTCGTGTGACACCTGCTGCCCCTTCTCCGCAGTCTTTATCGTTGGCTAGTTGTATGGCCGCAACTTCAAGCACCGCAGCAACGCCAGTAACAGAAGCAAACGTGAATACCTGTGTTAGTTCTTCAACAACATCTTCAGGGAATTTGTTGCCGTTAATATTGCAACGTGGTTTGTGTAAAAAGGTGAATATTGTGGTGCCTCTTACACAACTGCGTTCTAAGCCTGTCGTGATAGAAATTGATGAGTTGTTTATATGTTTGCGGCGAAACACTACGGGAAATGATGAGGTTCTTAGTAAGGCAGCAAAACTTGACGCACAGGCGGCGTATAAGGCGCGAGAATTAGAGCAGTTTGAGGCGGAGCGGAAGCGTGTGAGAGACATTGCTGCTGCGGCGTCGAAAGATGGAGGTAATAACACTACAAATACTAGTGGTGTTACTCAAGGTGATGCTCGTAGTTTTTCAAACCTAGATGCTTCTTCAGATAATGTGATGTTTCCAGTTTTTCCGGCATTTTCGTCTGGTAGCAGTAGTAGTTATTTTTCACGTATTGGGGAGCTTATTATTAACAACATTGTTGTTAAAATTCGTAGTGTGCATGTGCGTTACGAGGATGAAACAACAAGGACTGTTATTGGTGCTATTCTTGCCGGTGTGCAGTTACTGACAATTGATAGCGCTACAGGAAAGGCGAAGTTTGTTGACTCTTCTGGTCAAAAACGACTGCCAAAACGGCTTGTATTTGATGGGTTGCAGCTTTATTGCGATGATCCGGTACGATATGATAGAGCACCAAAGGACTATTTTTTATCTAATCTAAATGACATATCAAAATGGATTGAGGCGATGCGACGTCGTGTAAACGATGGGAGTGTAGAGTTGTCAACAATTTTAGGTCCAATTAAAGGCTCTTTAGATGTAAGTTTGATATTTAAGGAGTTTTTGAAGGAGTTGATTAATGAACCATATTTAGTGGTGCGTATGAATCTTTCGGGTGTAGTTGCAAGGCTTAATCGCGCACAATATCTTTTACTTATAAGAGCAATTTCTTTACTGAGTAATTGGAGGAAAGTTGATAGGCTATTACCACGTAGACCAAATGTTCCTATTAATAAAAATGCAGCTGTATGGTGGCGTTATGCTATACGCGCTGTGCGGTCAATTACTGGAGCTCCACGGCGTGAACGATTATTGCAGCGCATCTCTGAGGTATGCATTATGGATTATCACGTGCTTTACCGTGATGTTGTGCGAAAAACAGAGATGTCAGCAGAAAAACGTCGGAACTATCGATTTATTACTCGTTTTATGACTGTTTCTGATATGATTGCTGGACGCAAGTATGTATACACACAGATTGCTAACGCCATACAACTAAAGCGAAAAGATGGCGAGGCAAAAAAGGCAGAAGCACAGTTGTTAGGTCTTGAGAAGGACAATAAAAGGAAAAAGGGTTTTTTTTCTTGGTTTCGTCGCGAGTCAACGACAGATGAACAGTTACGGGAGGAGAAATTAGCGTTGGAAGAGCTTAAACGTTTGTACGGAATCGACCCAAACAACCCTGAAGAAAAGGATACCGAAGTTCAAAGTTTATCAACGTTACCACGGTCATATTGCTGGGTCGATCTTCATTTTGATTTACCACTTTTATGTCTGCGGATAGACTTAACTAAAAGTGAGGTGATGACACTTATGTTGCGCTCTGTTGGGGCAACATTCAAAAAATTTAACGCCCCAAACTCTGTACAGATAAGTTTTGTTACAGATGATTTGACACTTTCAAACCCTTTAGGGGACAAGGCGTTGTTGAAACGAATGCCCGCCCTTGTTGAGAGCGTTCATTCTTTTACAAAGAATGATGACAAGAGTTACGAGGGTGATGAAAAAGTGGTTAAGCAAGACGATACTGATAAACCACGGGACTCTCATACTTCTTTCTTACACTGTCATGCAACATTTAATCCGGTTACAGCACATGAGCCTTTGTCGCCAGGGGAAACAAATCCTGATCTTGTGTTACATCTTCGCGTTCTCCCTCTTCGTATTGTGGCTGACCCACCTACGATTGACAATGTTATTCGCTTTTTTGAAGTTCCAAAAGGTCTTGATCTTGACGCAATCATGTCTAGCACACGACAAATCGCCGCAACTTTAGGGCAAGCTGCCTCTACAGAGTTGAGTCGTGCAATGGCGCACTTGAAAAGTTTTAGTATTAGCGTTGATGTTGCCGCGCCATTTATTATTTTTCCTAAATCATTATTGGGTTCTCTTGATGAACCGGCGCTTGCAGTCTCTCTTGGACGTACTAGATTTGAGACTGATCCGCTTTCAGACAAAAGGAGGAAAAATATATTGTCGAACACAGTAACAATTGACACGAATAACGATAAAAAAGAGAATTATGATACTGGTGATAATGATGAGGAAAGTTTATTATATTATTCAAGTACTGCGACATTTTCAAACTTTTATGTGGAGCTTGCGCCAATTTCGATGATATTAGAAAATCCAGGAAAGGGGTTTATGCTTGTTCCAGAAATTGCATTTTCTTCCAAGGTACTTCAACGTATTGACCATATGAATGATAAATCCGAGCGATTTATCTTTTGCGTTGATGTACCAGCGCTTCGCATGGCCTGTTCTGTTAGTCAGGCGTATGTTTTGTCAGGTATGGTGGAGGGTTGGCTGCTTTATTTGGAGGCAAATGCTGCGAAGTATGACAATGAGGAGATAACTCCATCTTTTGAGGGGACGATGCGTAAAGATGATATAACAGCACAACTAGGTGTTGGTGGCGGAGTTGACGTCCAACAACAATCGCGGGGTTCCACGGTATTAATGCAAAATAAGAAAGTGGTCGTTGATTCAGAGCCAGAGGACACTCATCTTGTCATTTCTTCTTCTTTGGGGAAAACACGAGATAACCTTCCTTTTGTGCGTTTTCATGTGACAGTTAAAGAGCTTGGAATTGTAATTTTTGAAGATGATACGGAAACACAGAAACCATTGGATACAGCCCGTTTCACATTGGCATTTAGCAGCGCAGAGGTTACATTACACGTGGGCACACTACAGAAACGTCTAGAAATCCTCTTTGGAAAATTTTTCTGCTGTGACGCAAAGGACCCGAGCAACCTTATTCTTAGCGGATCTGTTGTATGTTGCAATCTTAACACGGCACCGGACTCTCCTATGAAAGTTGATGTTAGGCTTAAGCCTTCGTTAAGGTTTTGCTGCGGCACTCCGTGCATTCAGCTTCTTGAGACACTAATGGATATTGCTAATCTTATTACTTTGCCAACAACAGAAACCGCCAAGTCATCTCCTATGCTGCGGAGTATCGCGGGTGGTGGTGGTGGTGGTGATTTGGCGGGATTAAAAAAAAGTTATTTTTATTCTATGTTTGACAATGAACCGCAGGCTAAGTCTAGTGAAAACACTGGAACCACGCAACAGGACAGACCATTGGTTTACCTTTCACTTCATATTGCCGGTGCAGTGACCATAGAATTAATGGATCGTCGCAAGAAGTTTTGTCTTACACGAAATATACACGACGAAGCAAGCAAATTACAGCAGAGGGAACAACATTACTCGCTTGGGCAAATAAGAGGTGAAGGGGATGGTGAGAATAATTATGGTAACGAGGATTATGATGATGATGATGGAGAGGAAGAGGATTATCCTTTTGCATCTGCTTCTTTTACAGAGACTAATTTATTGCTTAAAAAAAACCTTTTAACATTTGAGGTGAGTGGTGGTATACAGCAGGTGACATTTAGCCTTTCTGAGGCTCATGACATAGCACCAGAGAATAGAACGATTGTACAGTACAAGGCACCATTTACGTCAACGCCATTACGGAATGCGAGGGCACACTCACGCGGAGATGATGAGGATCATCTTTTTGCTTTTGATTTTTCTGCACGCCAGGAATCACATGAGCACATCAACTTTGCATATCGCACAAGCCTGCCAGTGGTGCCATTGTTTTACACAGACAACAACGGAAGACGGAAATTGGAAAACGCCTCCGACCTTCGCTTTTCAGCTTTTGTGGAGATTGAGCTTAAGTCTAGTTCTGTACTTCTTGATGTGTACAGTATTATGACTATTACGCAGTATTTTAGTTCAGGTTTTTTTGCTAATGTGGCCAAGTTGACAAGTCGGCCACGGTACGATGGACGCGCTATATTGATGCGATCACCAACATTGTTGCCATCACTTCTTACAAGTGTACGTGTGTATGCACGAGATTTGCTTTTTCTTTTACCAATTGACGCTCGCAAAAATAATGGCAGTTATTTTCATGTAAATGTTGACCACGTTGTTGCGCAGAACAGTTTGCTGGCTGCAGAAGGACAGCAAACAATGAATATTTCTTTGTGCGAGATTCACCTTTTTTGTGGTTGTCCATCTGATTTGGAGGCGGAAACAAAGGGGGAAGAAAATCAGCAGTGGAAGGAGGTGGAAAATAACGCGTTAATGCCCAGAACTACTCTTGACATCTCTCTTAAAACATCTCTTGACCCTCTTTCAGATGAACTTTTACGGGTTGATTTGCGTTGTGATCACGTCACTCTTGCAATTGCGGAGTCAGACATTGTTGAGCTATGCAATCTTGCTAGTGGCAATTTGGCGCGTTTTCCACCACCGCCACCACCACCTCCAGCACCGTTAGTATTAGTTCGACAGGAAGAACCAAAGTCCTCCTTATCAGCTGTGTCGTTGGTATCAGGTGCACCAGAGGCCTCTCTTTTGTTTTCAAAAGAAACCACCGGGGCATCCACTGTAACTCAATTAACCACTACCGCCGCTGCTGCTTCTGGGATTGTTGTTGACTATGCGGTGTTAACAGGGAAACAAAAGTCTTCTTATGAGGTACGTGTTACATGGAGAGCTAATAACTTGCGCGTAAAGTTTCTTGATCACACGCGGAGTAATGTGCGTTTTCGCCTGGAGGGTAACTTTTTTATTTTTAATATGTTTATGCCGGGTAATGATATGAATTTGCGGTGGGAGAGTCTTGAGTTTAATGATGTTCATGAGAAAACACAACTTGCAACGATGCTGTTGTGTGGCTCTAGTAGTGTTGAGCTGCGTAACATTTTAACAAATCACAGTATTCTGCAGAAAAGCTTTGGCTTACGAGAAAAAATTATATCAGGTTTAGAGGCAACAACAACAGCAATTGTACCAGAGTTGGCGGATTTTGAGTTGTCAGCGACAGAAAATTCACGCAGCGCCAGCAGGTCGGGGCTGCTGGAAATACCAACGCTTCTTGTTGACTTCACACTGAAGCGTTTTGCTATATCAGACCAGTGGCTTGCTGTGTATGACTTTGTATGTAATGAGGCTGTTATGGAAGCATTGAGGCCTATAATGACATCAAAAACAGCAACACCAACAAGAGGGACAGAAAAAAAAACTAGAAGGCTATCAGTGGATAAGACAAAGTTGCATTCATCGTTATCATCATCATCATTATTATCTCAGCTATCAGAAACATTGCCGCTGCAGAAAGAAGCAGAAAACACCATAGAGGTGAAGAAAGGGTTTCGCTTTCAATTGACAACACGCGCGGTCAATGTACCGTTTCTTACTGTTTTTCGGGAGGAATTTATTGAGGCGGATATTAAATCGTTATTTATTGATTCTTTTTCGTTATCAAATACAACTAATATGATGGTACGAGTGAAAGAACTTACGGTGCGACATTCTGCTTCTGGTGAGTATATTCTTTATAAACAAGGCGATATTAGTGATGAACACATGCCGCGAGAGGAAACTACCGCTTTTCCACTGGATGCAGCGACAATACCACCTATGCATATTTCTTCTAATTTTGATTTTGGTACGTCTACTCCAGAGGGCACTGCTTCTAATGATGATGTATTAACATTTACTGGTATTTTTGATGCAGAAGCCAAACAACAAAAGGTTGCAATAGCAGTAGGACAACTTTCTGCGTTGTGTTCGATGCCTTTAGTTATGCAGATTATTGACTACTGCACAGGTGTTGATCAGCCAATTGCGAAGATTTCAAACTTGGGTGTAATGCGAGAGCAACGGGAGTGGCTGGCGCGCACTGCTGAAAGTATGGTGAAAAATGGACTTTTTTGTCTTAATTTGCTTTGGCGTCGACCGCGTATTGTTTTTGCGGGCGATGCACAGGAGATTTCGAACAAGTCTCGTAATATTGAGGCACAGCTTGGTGTAATGCAATCAAGAGTGTTCTTAGATAAAAGTAAAAGCAGTTGTGTGGCGACAATGAAAGTTGCAGACCTTGCTATTTCTGAGATGTTGGAAAAAACCACATTTCGAGTGTCATACACGCTTAAGGAAAAATCGGCGAGTTTAGCGATTGTTATGGACAAAATTTTAGCTCTTTTTCATCCAGCGGAGGTGGAGAAGTTATTGTGGATTTTGCAGCGTAATTTTATGGCACCTGTTATTCGAAATGAGACGCTGGTGAAAAGCACATGTGATGTTATGCCGCCGCTGACACCATTAGAAGGAAGTGTGGTACCAAAAACTAAAAAGGAAAACAAAGATGACAAACTGGGGAAAGAGGGTGAGGAAGAAGAAGAAAACGAAAAAAAACAGGAAAAAATAGAACAGGCAAAATATACTACTAACGAAGATGAAGAACTTTATAAGGTTAATGAGGTAACTCCATTAACAGTGGAGTTTCATGCCAAAGGCATTGAACTTGCACTTTATGATGTGGTTAGGATTAACTCACACACATTGTTTATTGGCGGTTGTGATGTTGAAATAAAACCAAATGGAGATGTACAAGCGTTGGTTAGCTCGTTCAAAATGGTGGAACATTTTACCAATCGTGAGCTTCTACACTCTGTTGGTGAAAACAGTTTGACAATGCATATTTTGAGTGCTGAAAAAACTACACATGTGAGACTTGTAAACATTAAGCTATTGCTTGTCCCAAAGGCTCTTGGAACATTATTTAACATGCTGTTATATATACAATTTCCACCACCACTACGACAAGATGAACAATCACGTGATCTTGCGGTGGTAAAATGCACTGCTGGCGCCAAAGATTTAGATTGCATACGTGCTAATGATGATAACGAGAGAAGCACTGAAAATAGCAATGTCTTTATAGCTGGTGATTCTTCTGTTGTTTCTATTGCCGCTGAGGGTGACAGTGACGTCTTGGCCCTGTTTTCTACTTCTGCTACTTTTAAAAGTCGGTTGTGTGTCTCGCTGGATTTTTGTGGCATTGACGCTATGCAAGGGAATCATGGTGTGTTCTCTGCTAATGTTGAAAATTCTGTTTTGGACTGGAAAACGTACGCGGATGAGTCCAGCACATTCACCGCATCGGTTGGATGGATTACTGTGCGGGATGATCTTTCATTGGACACACGCTACTCTGAGGTTTTTAGACCGCTTGTAGTACAAAATAAGAATAAGGTAATGTCACCTAAAGAAGAAGGAGAAAAAAGAGAAGATGAAAAAGCTCAAAGGCTTCCTGGAGCAATTGAATTCTTATTTGCTTCATCACCACAAAAAAAAAATAATGACTTGATGAAAGGAAAAGCTGGATGTGATTTAGGAGATGGGGGTGTTATAAAAACTACACCGTCATATGTTTATCAACTTCGGGGTCAAATTTCTTCGTTTCAGGTTGTACTTGTACCAGAGTTGACTTCGGCAATTGTTCATTTGCTGTCGGAAGTAAAAGACTACATATCTGAAGTGAACTGCGAGAAGGCATGTGACTACGTCGCAGACAAGACTGCACATGCAGTTCAAAGACGAAAGGACTTGACGCTTGTTGAGTTGGCTCTTAAGTCTCCAGCTATTATATTTGTTGAGGTGGCAACCTCAACTAATACTGTGGAGTTATTTCCTGGTGATATTGTTGTGCGCAACAAACTTTGTCTTGCAAAGGAGGGTGACTGCGGCTCTGTGCCTTCTTCTGATAACTTTGACGCAGAGAAGTTTTACTTATATATTGATCGAATGTCGTTAACCATCTTGGGGGCGTCTGCTTTTAGCCACCAGGGCATAATTGAAATTAGCCTTTTGCGATCTATTTCTAATCTTGTTGATTTTACTAATGCAAATACATCTACAACAGATAGCACGACTCTCTCAGTTACAATTCCAACACTATCAATAAACATGACTCAAAAGCAACTTAATTGTATTTTTGATGTGATTGGTGCATTTCGTTTTATGGATTCTGCTATTACAGTGACTGAAGGTGTGGCGCCTTTTGCGTCTTCGGCGTCACAAGGTCCAAGTTGTGGGTATCAAGAAGGTGCCGCTAGTGCGGCTAGTGTTACGACGCCAATAACAGGTTCTTTTCCTAATACAATTGCTGCAAAGAAGAAGACACCAGTTCTGGAGTTGGTATCACAGCAGCATTATGGTAACGGCAACAATAATAGTAACGTTAATAATAATAGCAATAATAATAATAGCAGTGCTTTTCCTCAGTTCTCAGCTGAAGGGCCTGTGTCATCAACTTTACAGTGCAGTAGTGGTGGGTCATTTTTTTTTACGGCAAATATGCAGCGAGTTGAGGCGCAAATTGATAATGTTTTTCAATTTTGTGTTGATCAGTTTTGTGCAACACATTTTTTTAATTCTGTCGACAACACTACCACTACAGCTGGTACATTAGACACTGTTTCCTTGCAACATCAATTTGCCAACATCGACATCACTGAACGTTATCTTTTTTTAATGAAAAAAGCTGATGTTATGTTTAAAGTGTCTGTTACTAGAGATGCGAATGTTGTTATGTCTGAGAGTGACGCTAAGGTGAAGTTTGACTCTCTACAAATAGAATTAACACCTTTAATGTTTATTGACACAAATGAGGTGTTTTATGAACCTTTTTGTAAAAGAGTTCTTCGCGTTCCTTTTGCTCTTACTCCTGTTTGTAAATTGACTACGGAGATACATGTGTTGGAATCTGATTTGGTGCTTGATAGCTACCACATTATTGTGGTTTCTAATGAGACCCGTTGTTTATTTAAGCTAGATTTAAATCAACATACACTTTTTCTTTCTGGTTTTCCTAGCGCTCAGATTATTTTAGATGACAATTGTCATTTAACTATTACAAATGGAATTGTTGTAATTTCTGGTATGTATTCTTTAAGTTCATTTGTTAGTTTTGGTTTGAATGCTGTTATTGTTACAACAGACTCATGCGTAATTGAAAAAATGCCATATGTTGATTCTACACTTCAGAATGGATCGAAACATACATGCAAACGAAGTAAAGGGAGTGTGATTGATTTTGGTGGTGCGTTTCAAAGTAAACGTAGTGCGTCTTTATCAGTTTTTCCTACAAAGACGCGATCACAATCTCAGTCGCTGGTGAGAACATCGCAGTCGCAATTACACTTACAACATGGAGTATTGTCTCCTTGTAGCTCCACTAACACACCAAAAAACAGTGCATCGGCTGTTTTACCGTCAGTTTTGGTGGGTCATTCTTTGTATAGTGAAGAAACTCGAGTTATTTTTTCTTTTAAATGTCCACAACTTAATTTATCTATATTTTCTGATGTGATTAATGAAATTGGTGTTGCTATAAAGACGTCATTAGATTTTTTTTACACACACGATTTGGAAAACGGCGTGTTGACGCAACGTTCTTCTGGTTTTCGTTTAACTGATGTACATACAAACGATGAAGGTGAAACAAAATTACTACCAACAACAATGGAGTTAACTTTTTCAGGGGTAAATATTATTCGTATATCTGTTAATTTAAGTTCACTTGAATTATGTTTGCGAGCAGTTTTTTTACGTTCTTTTGTTGATCTTTGGAGAGATTTTATGAGGGTATTTACTGATGAGATTTACGCTAAACGACCTAAACCACAAGTAACTCTTGAAGATAATGAATTTCGATCATTAGTAACTGTACAAGAGGCTGGAGAATGTTATTTATGTGGAAGTAAAAATGCTCTTATAGGTGAATCTACCAATAATAAAGTTGGTATTTTATGTCGTTGGTGTTGTACTGGGCGAACTGAGTTACCATTAATTGATTTTAATTTTGATATTCCACTTGTTGATGTTATTATTTTGACTAGTAATGGTGGAATGTTACAAATATACACATCAACTGGAATTACAACAGTTTTTACATCTGATAATAATTTTGAGTTGCGAATTAAGTTGCAAATACGTAATTTAAATAATCATGCGGCTATTTGGGAACCATTAGTTGAGAAATTTGACGGTATTTTTTTTGCAGAAATGTCATCATCGAAATATATATTAAATGTGAATCGTTTTGATTACGTTTTTTCACCAGAAAACACAAAGTTTATTTTACAACTTATGGAGGATGTTTCTTACAAGTCTACTTTTAGACGACAACTTCGTAAAAAATTTTTTGATAAAAAACGTCAAGTGTTGCGTGTTGGATCAGTAAGTATACGTGGTTTAAATAAAAAAAAACTTAAACTATTATTACCATCATCACCAATAACATCAACAACAACAACATCATCACCATCACCACCACCACCACTACCACTACCACTAAAAACAACAACAACAACAACAACGGCAGCAGCAGCAACAACAATATCTAAAAGAATAGCAGATAGTGATAGTGATGATTTACTGGACTCTTCTATTGCTTGTGGTGCTCGTTCAACTGCAAAAGATGATCGTATTTACGCCATTGTTGTTGTTAAAAACTATTGCTATGTTGCTGTTGAGATTGATGGCAAAAAAATTGGTCCTTGTGGTGATTGTTTGGAATTTACAACAACATCTAGATGTGGGATTTTGCGTAGTTGTGGTGGTGGTGATAATAATAATAATAATGGTAAAAATGACACTAGTAGTAGTAGTAGTAGTAGTAGTAATAATAATAGTAATAATAATAACGATAATGATAATGATAATGATGTTGTAATAAATTGGATTAGGTCACCTTTATATGTACGCAAGGCTGACATTTTAGTAGAAGTAAGTCTTGCAATGGCTTTTAATGAACACTCTGACTTTTTGCAACGTGTTGTACGTCTTTATTGTTATCCTGTGCATGAAAGCAGCATGATTATTTATGTCAAGAACAATATCAGTGCACCGATGGAAATTTTACCTGGATTTCCTGCTGTAGAGCCAAAAGGAAAGTTTTATTTTAATTCTAACTTTTTGTTGGATGAAAAGCTGTATATTAAACCTGTGTTGCCTGATGACCAAGAAGAATATGAACCAGCATTAACAGCACAAACACTTTTAGCACCCACTTTGCGCATGTTGTTGAATGGATCTATTACAAATGTTATTTGTATAGGGACTAAAAATCCACAAAATGTTTTTGCTATTAGAATGAAAGAAGAAGAGGATTGTGTGCGGGCAGGTATACCGGCATTTTTTATATCTATTGAACCACGATTGCGTATTCAGAATTGTTTACCAAACAGAGTTTTTGTTTCTATAATTACATCAGGGTTAAAAAGGGGGTCGTTGTACGATGTTGTTATTGAAACTGGAGAGATTACTGATGTTCTTCTTTGTGATGTTCAAATAAGGGAACTTTCTGTTTGTCTTGAAGTATATCAGCATCTTGCTCAGAGTGAGGATAGCACTACTTACAAAGTGCGTGGTGGAGCTGTGCCGTTTTTTGGCGTTGAGAAGTTTGTTAAACTTTACGGCGGTTATAAGAATAACGCGGCGATGTGTGTTTCTCTTCGTTCTGCTGGTAATACGATTATTATATCAACTCCATACACAATATCTAACTTTACACCGTTAGAATTGCATGTGTCTTTTTCAGAGAGATCTGATGAGTTGGGCACAAGTAGTGCGACTAACTTTAGTGTATTACCAAAGAACATGCAGGTTGCATGTGCTGCATCACCTAAAGGTCCTGACATGAGTAAATTTTTTGTGGATATATCTACTGGTTCAATTTTGAAGGCGCATGGGGTTCCACTGCATGTGCAGGGTCGTGGTGTTATTACGCTTAAAGAATGTTCATCTGTATCTTTGAGAGAAGCCAACAACACACCTGCATTTCATCTTGTGTATTTAAGTCAGTTTGATAGAAATGGAATTTGCTCAGTGGTAATTGTTCCACGTTGGGTGCTTGTCAATCGCACACCACGTCCGCTTTATGTGGTGCAAGCACTTGAGCAGATGTCAGCATCACGTTCTTTTGGTAGTAATTCAATAGGTTTTGTTTCTGAAAAAGGGACAGTTGCAACAAATACCCCAGTTATTTCACCTTTGGTAAAAAAAAAAAAATATGTATGTGACTACAACTTTCGACAACTTGTACCACCACATTCTTCTACGCCTTTTATTGCACTGCGTGTGTGTAATGACACCACAGGATATGGCGCTTTTTTGCTTCAAGAAAGGAATGCGCCTGTTTTTGGTGAACCCGTAAGCTTGGAGGAAATTGGTAACACCTTGCTAGTGGCATATGGACAAAATGGCACGCAAGACACTAACAGTGCGGATATTTTTGTAGAGACATCAGTGGTAATTGATGAGCCATACACATTTGTTACATTGCAAGAACCAGCTGTTCCGCCATACATAATTCTTAACCGCACCGGCATATGTCTTGAGTTTCGTGAGACTTCTGGGCGTTTTATCACTAAAGTTATGCCTGGATGTATTGAACAACTTGTTTCTGATGTGCGTAGCCGTAATGGTCCTACACGGATTTATTTTGCAGAAGATACTTTGAAAGGGTCAAACTCTGATTTACTTATTACCAATACCTCTACTATCACCACTTCTACTATTCCTACTAATACTGCTGCTCTTGCTTCCACCGTTTCTTTTACTACTAAGAATAATACTAATGATACCACTAGTGGTGATGATGTTGTTTATCGTGAAAAAAAATTTACAGATGAAGGCGAAATAACGGACTCGAGTGTTGAATATGCTGAGTTTAACTTTAATCAATCTATGACAGAGGAGGATGCGCGTAATCCACTTGGGATTGAATACATTCTTAGTTTGGGACCATTCGGTCAGCAAATTATTGAGATTATTCCTATCAGTGCTTCTATAAGTCGGTTAGCACACATTCATAAATCTTCTCCGTCATCTTTACTTGACGTTGTATTAAAGTTTGACATTATTTCTGTTTCTGTTGTGAGAGAAAACAATGAGGTGCTTTTTGGGGCTCTTGCGGATATGAATATACACTTTAACCGACGAGGGGTAAAGGAGTGTGTTGATTTTTCTATTAAAAACTTCCAAGTTGATAATCATACAGAGATAAGGCCCTTTTTTGAGGTTGCATTGTGTGCATTAAGACCTTCTGAAAAAGCAATGTGTATCTCTGGGTATGTGGAGCGTACTTTTGTTCCTGCAAGGTCTTTGTTGTATGTAGACGAGGTCAGACTTGATGTCGTTCCTTTTGCACTACGTATATCAGACAATGTACTTATTGCTATTTCAAAGTTGGTGAGGGAACTAACCCCACAGACACAGTTTTCATTCACAGCTCAAACTGACGAACAGTTGTTTGAAAATGCCCCATTAAGTATTGGAATTATGAATATTCATATTATTGTTGATCGTATGGTGGTCAATCCTCTTGTTCTGCGACTTTGGTTTGAGCGAGAGGCCGATGGGCATGACTTTATACGAGAGAATATTCAAGCTGAAACTGCGGCGCTTTTGTCTATGCTGGTTCGTTCATGCGAGGATGTGCGCATATCCATCCCCGGCATTGTTTCACAAAAACGTTTTAGTACTGTAGCTCTATTGCTGCAGTGGGTGATGAACGCATATTTCGATGGCATTCGCAATGAACTGTATGGCATTCTTTTTCAATACGCTTCTTCTTTGCCATTGATTGGGGCACCAATAAAGCTTGCTTCTGGCGTTGGCAGCGGCGCACTAAAATTTTTTCGGGAACCTATTGTTGGTTTATCAACATCACCCAAGGCCTTTGCACTGGGTCTGGCAAATGGCTCTTCGGCGTTTGTAACGGATGTGGTCAGTGGTGGGCTTAGTGCTGTTTCAAATCTTGCAAAGACTGGTGCAGGACTTGTTAGCGTGGCTGCGGGCGAACGAAAAATGAAACGCATGGGCTTTTTGCGTGGAATAGCGAGTGGAGTGGCGGGCGTTGTAACTAAGCCAATGGAGGGCGCCGCTGAGTCGGGCGCCGCTGGTCTTGTGCGTGGGGTCGGGATGGGTCTTCTCGGCGTCGTTGCGCATCCCATGGAGGGGTTGTTTTCAGATGTGTATAAAGTCGCCGGTACTGCGGCGCAACTGTGTGACGACAGTTATATTCCTGAGGGCAGTCGCATGCGAAAACCGCGCGATTTTCACGCCGTGGGTGCTGTGGCTGAATACCAGTCGCTAGTTTCTGTTTTTGAATATGAGCGAGGGGAGCCTGGTGTGCCACAGTGGGTGTGTGATAACCTTCTTCCGGGTGATGGCCCAAATTGGTACCCAAACACAAAGGAGCAAATACAAAACCTACACAATGTATCACCAAATAATTGGAAATTGGATTTGTACAATACCAACTTTGAAGGATGGAAATTTTCTTCAAAATATTATGGCATTTTTACAAGAGTGCAGGAAAAAACAGCGAGGATACGGAGAAGACGGTGGGTTTTGACTTTAAAAGCCCCACCTGAATCTCGTTTGGTACTTCACATGCGAAAGATGAGTAGCACCACTGTAAAAATGCATGGGGACAACACTGGCTGTCGTGGTGGTGGTGAGAATACTAATGACAATACTATTGGTGATCCCAGTATTACTGGTAGTGGCAATTATGGCGTTTGTAAAGGCGGAAAGTCTCCAAAGGAGGGTGGCGCTAGTGCAACAATAGTGACTCAACAACAGCAGGAAACTGACGCAGTGTTGTTGCCGACGTTGATGACATCAGAAGCAAATGCTGAAGCTGGGGAGGAAAATCCACAACAGCGAGAGCAACAGCAAGAGGAAAGTATCTCTTTGTCACGAGCATCACAACATTTTTTTGCTTCTGGTTTTTCAAAAACAGTAAATGTTGTGGAACTTTACGAATACGAATTTAAAGTACCATTAATTGGCTGGAGCAGTCGCTTTCTCCCCACCGGTTTTTCCCAGTGGCAATATTCCGACGGCCGCGTTGCACCTTGCAAGTCGAGCTACGAGCTACCACCCGGGTATGTGTGGTCCTCCGAGTGGACACTCAGCAGTGTTGAGGGTAAAAAAGGGGACGTGAAGGACTTGTGGGAATATGTACAAAAAGAGAAGAGTGACCTGTCGGAGACTGTGCGGCGCCGCTGCTGGAGGCGTGCGTACAAAAAGAAGGAAAATGAGACAATATGAGACTTTGAAAAAAAAAAAAAAAAAAAAAAACAAAGTTAATTGGACAAGAACATGAAAAGGGATATAAGGAGATGTGTAAAAGTGAAAACAGTAATAATTTTGCTAATATATATTTTATTTAGGTTTGTCATATATTTTATTGCTTTATGAGGCAGGAATAAACAAAAAAATTGGGCGACGCACGTGCCGGAGTAGAGGACGTTAAACTTGAGAAGGAGCAAAAAATAAATAGATAAAGAACAAAAAACAAAAAATAAGGATGAGCATGATTTTAGCAGTCACAAAAACTATTATTTTTTGGTTTTTATTATTTCTTATTTCTTACTTTTTTTTTTTTTTCTTACTTTTTCTTTCTTTTTTTCTTTTTTCTTACTTTTTCTTTCTTTTTTTTTTTTTTCTTACTTTTTCTTTTTTTTTCTTTTTAAGGGGTGATTTTGATGTAATTTCTGTGTTTCATAAGCAATTTATATATATCTATATGTATGTATGTATGTTTTATTATTAATTATTATTATTATTTGGTTTGTTTTCCAGTAGCTAATCACTATATATATATATATATCTACATCTATATTTATCGATATATATATATATATATATATATATATATATATATATATAATTATTTCAAACAAATACATGTCCGAACCACAAAGTCGATCGGTGAAACTTCACGAGCCAAATCAACAGGGCTCATTGACGCCGCACCGTGCGCAGGGGACGGAGAACTACACCGCGAAGAGCCCTGGAGAAGTACCGACACTGCAGGGGAAGATGCGGCGCAGGGAATAAGTGAGGGGGGTGGGGTGAAAGAAGGGAGAAGAAAAATGGGAGCAGAAAAGGTTGTGAGTGTGTATGTATATGTTTATATATATATATATTTGCGTGTGTGTTTGTGTGTGTAGGTGGGTGTGCACATTGAGTATGTGTTTATGAATATTGGACGAAAGTGGTAAATAGATGAGTTTCTTAAGTGTTCGTTAAATACCAAAAACAAAAAGAACAATAAAAAAAAAAAAAAAAAAAAAAAAAAATGGGGAAAAAAAAGATGAATGAATACCTAAAAATGATTTAGGTTGGTTTGCGATAAGTAGTAGATGTCAACATGAACATTTGATGAGTTGTTAACCGCCAATATTTTATTTTTATTTTTATTTGTTTAAATAACGTTGTAAGGAGGAGAGAAGTAGAAGAAGAAAAAAACAACAACATACAAAAAAAAAAAAAAATAAATAAATAAATAAATAAATAAATAAAAGTAAAAATAGTCTACCATTTTTTTTTTTTTTTTTGGTATTATTTTGTTTATGGTTTTTTTAGTGAAAGTGCCTTGGAAATAACTAACCAAAATGAACAAAAAAGGAAAGAAAAAAAAAAAAAAAAAAAAAAAAGAAGCGAACAAATGCATGCAGAATAAGATTTTTATTTTGATAAGTATATGTATATTTTTTTGAAATTAGCGGTTTATGTCAAGTACATATATATATATATATATAATTATCTTACTAAATGAATATATTATTGTAAATTTATTTGTGTATTTGTTTATTTTTTTATTATTTTTAGCACACAAGCGTTAATTTTAATTTTTAAAAATGAATGATATTGACAATGCGGTTTCTTTTAGCGTAGATGGTAAATTTAGTTATAATGATGTAAACAACGAAAACGACATTTCAGTAGTGAAAACTAATGGGGCGACGTTATTAATTCATTCACCATTATCGTTATTAAAGTCACCATCACAAATAACAACAACAACACCGACACCGACGAAGACGACGACGACGACAAAAGAACCAACGATGAAACAAGATATTTATTTAAAAAGTGCTTCTTTTCAGTTTTGTAATGATGATGAACAGACACAGCAAAATAGTTTTGCTAAGGAGATTGATGATGTTGTTATTCCAGTTACTCCAGTGCTTTTTAAAACTACTATTACCTGTGATCGTCGTGTGCGGTATCATTGTAGACAAATAGAAACTCTTTTATATTTAAAACGCATTAAATATGAAACAGTAGATGTAGCAACTAGTTTTTTTTTAAATCGGCGTTTACGTGATATGCACGCTAAATCTACTGGACATTGTGTGTTACCACCATTACCAGCGTTGTTTGTTGGCAATAATTACGTCGGTGGTTATGAAACACTGCAAGAGTTGGAGGATTGTGGGAAATTAATAGAAACTTTGCGCAAGCTTGGGGAAAATAGTGAAACAACAAAAAAAAGTTAAAGAGGAAGGTAAATAAATTGGAGTTTTTGCAACTTTTGAGAATTTTTTAATTTAGTTTAGTGGAGTGAAATTAGAACACTTAAGTAAATAAACGAATTCGTGAATAATAATAATAATAATAATAATATATATATATATATACATATATATATATATATATGTTGAGTTTAGTGTTTTTTTTTGTTTTTCTTTTTTTTATTATAATCTATATATCAATACATATATATATATTGCTTTCTTACTGACTGTAACAACAAACAAAAAAACAAAAAAAAAAAAAAAAAAAATTCTAGAAAAACACTAATAAGAAACGCGAAAAAAAAAAAGAGCAAAAGTAAATAAAACTATATATATATATATATTTTTTTTGTTAATATTGTTTTATAAAAAATAAGTTATTACTGGTTATATTTATTTACGTATATAAATTAATATTATCATTGTTAATTAACATTTTTATATAGTTGTTTTTTTTTTTTTGTTTTTATTTATTTATTTATTTTTGTTAATTTTTTATTTTAGGCTTTGCCATTTTTTTTTTTTTTTTTTACAACATGCATCATTTTTTTTTTTTTTTACTTAACGTTTTACTTTATTTATATAATATGTCACAAAAAAATAATCAAACGAAAATTTTTTACATTTAAATAAAAAGAAAACAAGAAAAACGAAAAAAAAAAGAAAAAAAAAAGAAAGAAAAGAAAGAGCAAGCAAGCAGGAGTCGACGTAAGAAACGAAGAGAGGGAGCGAGAAAGCAAACAGATAAATAACTAAAAAGGTGTGTTTGTCTGTGGAGGAGAGGGGAAGAGGGGGCGGGACTGGTAACGTACTGTTTTGAAACCCAACCATGAGTCAACTAGAGGGGCTTAAAAGACACACATGTGTTGTTGCGGACACTGCTGACTTTGCGTTGTTGACCAAGTACCAGCCGGAGGACGCCACAACAAACCCGTCACTTGTGCTGGCGGGCAGCGAACTGCCGCAGTACTCTGCACTTGTCAGCGACGCTGTGAAATTTGCGCGGGAAAATGTGGTGCGTCTGCGCGCTGGCTTGTCACCCTGCGCAGTTGACGAGCGGGCGCACATTTTGGAGCTCGCCGTCGACAAGCTGACCGTCAGCTTCGGGGTGGAGATACTGCGGATTGTCCCCGGCCGCGTCAGCACCGAGGTTGACGCGCGGCTTTCGCACGACGCGGACCGCATGGTGGCGAAGGCGCGGCACATCGTGCGTCTTTACGAGGAGTGCGGGGTGCCGCGGGCGCGCGTGTACATCAAGTTGGCCGCGACGTGGGAGGGCATTCAGGCGGCGCGGGTGCTGGAGGCGGAGGGCATCTGCTGCAACCTCACGCTGCTCTTCTCCTTTGGCCAGGCGGTGGCGTGCGCGCAGGCCGGCGTCTCCCTCATCTCTCCGTTTGTTGGCCGGGTGCTTGACTGGTACAAGGCGCACGAGCCCGACAAGGCGCACACGTTTTTTGGCGCGGGCGACCCCGGGGTTGTGGCCGTGACGAAGATATACAACTATTACAAGCAGCACGGCTACAAGACGGTTGTGATGGGCGCATCTTTTCGCAATGTCGGGGAGGTTTTGGAGCTTGCAGGGTGCGATAAGCTGACGATATCTTTGAAGCTGTTGGAAGAACTGGCGAGCACTAAAGGCGATGTTCCTCGTAAGCTTGACCCAAGCAAAATTACAGAAAAAGTGGAAAAATTACCGGAGTTTACACGACCAGAGTTGCTTTTTGAGGGGGAGAAGAACAATATGGCGATGGAGAAACTTGAGGAAGGAATAAGGAACTTTTCGAAAGATACAGAAAAGTTGGAGGCGCACATAATGAAACTGCTTTAGCTTATAGGAGCGTGGTTTTCTGTATGTGTATGTGTATGTGTATGTGTTTTTTTTTTTTTTTGTTTGTTTGTGTGTATCTTTATATTTTTACATGCTTATTAAAGGAGGTAGAGAGGAGGGGTGGGGCAACAAAAAAAAATTATGCTTAGCTGAGGAATTTACAATAACAATAACAATATATATATATATATATATATATATATATATATATATATCTTAAAAATAAAACGATTTACCTGTTGTGTAAATTAATATATATGCGCGTATCATTACATATATGTATGTATATATATATATATATTGTTTATATATTGGTATCTTGTCTTGATTTGCTTGAAAGCACGCGCGTAGGAATCAAATTAGAGGTTACTGAGAGAATTAATGCGCAGATTGTTGAAGCAATGTCACATGGCGTTGTCTATTGTGGCTTTGCGTTCAGTTTCTACAGCGCCGCCACTATCATTGTTGTCATGGTCAGTTGACGGCACTGAGCATAACTATCGTGGTTGTAGGCGTCGACTATCTTTACATGAACGTATCCCATTTTTGTGCAGCACAATTATTGAGGCCGCACCGGATATTGTGGCCTTGCAGAACTCGTTACCTAAAGTGGCAGAAGCTCTTTGCAACAGTGATGTGTTACTTAATCTTATTAGCATACAGAAAGACAAGAAGGGATTATCTGCGGAAGCAACCAGCATTGAGGTTAAAAACTCTCCTCAATACGAACAGATCGGATTTGTGCGAAATGGTCGCTGCGGTTATTTGCAGTTGTTTAGGCGCAGTGATTCTGTTTGGCGCGGGCGCATTCTTTTATCATGTCCGTTTCTTACCGCAGAGTTTTTTTCAGTAGACAGTCCTAGCGTTGATATTGCTGCAGCGACGACAGAGAACCTTACAAAAAACGTTGTTAATGATTCTAAAAATAGCAATAATAATTTTAATAATAACAATAGCAAAAAATATGGTAATACTAGCGATGCTCTTGACACTAGCGCCAATTGTGAACGTAGCGGTACCAGCTTTGTGTTGACAAATGTGGATCTTTCATACCGTGGCAAAAGTCTTGTTGTTGGTGGTCTGCTGCCCCCTATGTCTTCTGAGGTAAGCCTGAGCGGCTGCCCCTTCACGATGCGTGCGAGTTCGTCTTTGGCCGCGGGGGTGACGCCGAGTGCACGCGCGAAAGGGCAGCTGGACCCCCACCGCGAGGCGGCGCTCGCATTTCTTTCCCGCGTCGCGCGGCCTGATGTTCTTCTCGGCAACGTCATGATGGCGCGCGAAGAGGTGGTGGCGGGCTACGAGGACGCGTGGGCGCTTGCCGGGGCCCCGGCGGAGCACGAGCGCACGATAAACACATTCGCCCGCCACCGACACGACGCTGAGACGAATCACTATTACTTTTTGCCCCCGGTGCCGCAGGAGTCGCGGGCGGCCGTGGTTATTCCCGAGGAGGGGCGGGGCGTGTCGGTGGGGACGCAACTTCCACTGAACGCGTGCTGGGGGACACATGTCGATGGCGTTGGGCCTGATCTCTCAGATGTCGCTGATGGACCCGCGGCAAAAGAAAGTGGTGAGGGCAAAACAAACAAAATAACACCAAGGGTATCGTTGTTGAAGCAAACTGAAGTACCACAGCTTGCTGGGAGGTACCAGCGCTGTTTATTCCGCACAATTCAGTCAAGACATCACAAGCGGCATCTTCCATTTTTTCGTCGCTACACGCGGAAGCAGCTGGTGGTGCTGAAGTCTGCTATTAAAGTGTTGTTGACGCCTGAAGAAGCGGCACAACGTCATGAAAGTGGTGACAATGTTGTGCGTTGTTTTCCCGCTGATGGATTTCCAATTCTGGTGCTTTTGTCATGAGATTTTTTTAGCTTTTATTTGCTTATTTTGCAGCGACATCCCTTTGGGTTAATAATAATAATAATAATAATAATATATATGTATATATTTTTACATTTACTTTATTATTTTTGGTTACTGCTTGTTGCCAACTGTGTTAATCCTTTATATAGTAACTCTTTTTCAAAAAAAAAAAAAAAAAAAAAAAGAATAATAATAATAATAATAATAATAAAACATAATAAAGCAAAATAAATAAATAAATAAATAAACTAATATATATATATATATATATATATATATGTTGCATAATTGTCTTTTTAGTTTTTTTTTAAACTTTTAAAGGGAGACATGTTAAAAGCGGATGAGTGGGTGGGCGTGGTGCTTGCATCTTACGTTAAAAAAGAGGAAGAATTGAACCACACGGTGTTTTCCCTTCCGGCAAACATTTATTGTGATGCCTATCGCTTTTGTATGCCATGTGTTCATAAATATAATAATGAGATAAACTGCATGGTGAACTGCGTATCATCTCCAAAGTGTTTTGCTGGTCTTTGGGAGTTATCAACAAATGCTGAGGTCATTAACAAGTGCGTAACTCACATAATTGGTGAAGCGCCTTTGCTTTTGCCTATATATGATGAACAGCTAAAATTGGACGATGCAGCAAAGACCTTATTAACTGTAACTATTAATACTAATGATAATAATAATACGGCGACTTCCACTAATATTTGCTTTAATGAAATGTTAATAAAACGTAGGGGTATACGTAATTTGGGTAACACATGTTATCTAAACGCGGTATTTCAGCTGCTTTTTAGCATTACAAACGTACGGGATGATATTATGCGTATTTACACTGAAGATTTTTTTTTTGAGGAACCACAGGTTTATAATGACATTCTATGCGACAAGGTGCACGACTCGCCAACGAATAACACACCACCAGCACCAGCGCAAAAACAAGAAGGACAAAAACAAACACCCATGCCTGCAAAGGAGCTGCAGGCTTCTGGGTTAGGCGAATTGTTTGCAGAAATGGCACTTGGTTTGGACCTAAAAGGGGCTAATGCGCGGCCGTTTACTTCTTTTCTTTCCATAGACACAAATACGCAGCAGGATGCGCAGGAGTTTTTTGTTTTGTTGATAAATTGGCTTCAAGAAAATGGCTGTACCGCTGTAAAGCGAGTGTTTGAGGGGTCACTATTGTATGACCGCTCTTGCAAGAAATGTACCTCTTCATTTAAAAAAGCTGATAAGTTTTTTTCTCTTTCACTTCCTGTAAAGAGTACAGTAGAGGAGGCGTTGGCTGTTTTTCTTGAACCAGAGCTTGTGAAAGGGTTCGTGTGCGAAAGATGTGGTGTGGCGACGACAGCGTCATTGCGTCAGTATCTTCAAACAGTTCCCGATGTTTTTGTTATTAATCTTAATCGTTTTACATTTGACTCACAAACCCTGCAACGGGAAAAAGTGACAGAAGTTGTTAGCTTCCCGCTTGAATGGGATTTAACCTCTTACATTAATCAATGGCAAGAAGAAAAGAATTCAACTGCCTCTTCCTATTATTTGTCTTCGTGTAAGGTGCTGTACAATCTTGTTGGTGTTGTTAATCACATAGGTGACAGCGCTGTGAGCGGTCACTACACCTACCTTGGCAGAGTTGATGGGGATGCCTGCTGGTACAACTTTGATGACGCAAATGTACTGCCACTTTATCAGCACTTCAGGGGCACGCGGGGTTCTTCACGGGAGGTGTACATGTTAGTTTACCAGCGTCACGTTATGGAGGATGAGGTAAATTTTGTAGCAGCTTCTTTTGCTGATAACAGTAGAATTGATGTAGCTTTAGCAGGGATAGCATCTGATGACACGAATGAATTTGGGAAAAGAGCAGTAGGTTCCGTTTTTTTACCGCCTTATTTGTTAAGACATGTGCGGCGTGTTAATTACGACCTGCTAATGGCACGAGAGATGTGGGAAAAAAAGCGCGCGGAGGTTGTGTTGTTTTTACAGCAGTGGGAACAAATTGCACAGGAGGTTTTTGATGGCTCTTTATACGAAGGTGTAGAAGAGAATGAAGATAAACTTGGGAAAGATGAATTTGAAGATGCTGTTGCTTTTCCTTTAAGTTGGTTGAGGTTGTTTGGCCGTTGTTTTTTTTTTTCGTCTGTAACTTTGAAAAGATGCAGCGATGAGAGAAGTCATGGGGAACAAGTAAGCAGCTATGAAGCTTATGTCGGTAGTGAAAATGCGATTGTTACTACCTCAAAAGAGTCAGTGACAGTTTTAAACGAGGGATGCGATGGGATTTTAGACTCACTGTCCCAACAGAAGAAAAATGAAACTTGTAATGGTTTGGATCAAGTAGAAAAAAAGAATTCAATACCAAAAAGTAATACATTTTTTGAAGGTATTTCATATAAGGAATTTCTTTATCACATTAATAGTATACGCTGTTCACATGGCAAACTGGCTCCCTGGGGTCAGTACAAACTTTTGCGCTCAACCACAGCGCATAAATTATCATTGTTTGTAAAAAGTATGTTTGAGTCGACTATTTTTTTTGCTTTAAAAGATACTGAGGCTTGTGCCATGTTTGATGGTTTACGGGTTTGTGAAAACACATGCGATGATTGCATAAAAACTATGGCAGTGGAGGTTCAACGGGTTAAGAAACGTTGGGAGGAGGAAAAAACTGGGTTTGAGTTTCTGGCTTGTGATAAATATTGTGGATTAGCTGTAAACTTCCAGCGTAACAAAGATATTGACAAAAGTGGTAACGGTGACCTTTTTGTGACAAACGAGAAAGAAGCGAGGGAAATAAAGGTGTATGTGAGTGAACGTATAATAGAGTACTGGAAGGACTTTATGTTACGCAAAGAAGAACGTTGGGGAAATGTCGTACGCAATCAAGGTTTTACTGGTTTTTACATTGAGTCTTTATTCTCACCTACATTTGCTGATAACGACCACAAGTCCTTATTTTCTTTTGTCAACTCACCGATTTGTAAACAACACAAACTTCTTTCACCTATTGCCGCTGTTTGCATCACACCACTGTCTTTTTGGAAATTTTTCCGTGAACAACTTATTTTTTTACATCATAATGATCTTGATAAAGTTGAATTTATTGAACAATTCCTGTTACCATGTCTTCCTGTTGACAACACAGTGAGGTGCCCTCATTGCATTCAGGAAACAGTTAACACAACGGCAGAGCGCCATAACGCAAAAATGGCGAAAATTGAAGAGGCAAAGCGATTACCTACTTTGGCGAGTGCAAGTAGGTTTCTGTTGGCTTTACAGACGGGAAGAGAGAAAATTTATCACCCAAATCGCACTGTGTGGGAGCGTGATCTTGAGCGCATTTACCGCGAACACCGCCGTGCGTGGGAGAAACAACAGGCTGCTGTGATTGCCGCACTGAAAAGGGATATTTCTGCTATTAAAACGCAAGAGAAGAAAAAAATACAAGAGGAGGAAAAGAAACGTACAAATGTGGCTTCTGAGAATGTCTCAGTTCGAACAGGAAAAGGTAATAAACGTCGCAATAACAAAGATAATGGCAAATCAGTCAACTTTCCTTCGACGCAAGAATGTCAGCAGCAAACATTACAGTCGTCACTAACACAATCACCATTATCATCAACAGCTGTGGCAACTTCACTGCAAAAAGCGGAAGAACTTCTTAACGCTGCGCGTGCTGCGATATGTCCGGAGTTGCGCAACATTTACGGCTGCGTGCCGATGTCGTGGGTGGCGCAGTGGCGGCGGTGGCAGACGGATGTGACCTGTGCGATTCCGCCGCCGCCTCGTATTGAGTTTGACGCGTTTCGCTGCACACATGGCAAAACATTATTTGCGTCAAATTTTTTAAACCCTGCGGATTCTATTTGGGAAATGAAGTCTGTTGCGAGTCAGTTAATGAGGCAACTGCTGCTGCGGCAATGCATTTTTGGTGACGCAGGCCCTGTGGATGTCAGTTACTCTGATGAAAGTAACTTGTTTATTTTTCCCCCTTTGTTATTGGTACCATTAAGTGAATTTGTTGACATTCTTGAAATATATGGACAATGCGATACGCTTTTACCAATGATAACAGAAGATATGAGGGGCAATATAGCTGGTAGAGTGAATCCACTTAAAACTCTTCTGCTTATTGAGAGCAATACAACTCGTATGTTTGATCCTCCTTCTTGTGAGACATGTGTGACTGCGTTATTAGATCAGGTTAAAAACTCGCTTTTTTACTTTGTGGATGGGTCATTAAAACTAGATTTACACATTCGTTGTAGCAAGAAACATTACTATGACGCCGAAGATATTCTTTGTAGCGTACATTACAATACTAAAATATCTGAGGTTAGGCAAAGAATATTGAATCTGGTTGAGGAAAAACATGGTTATATTTTATCCGTAAAAAACACACAGCTTTCACGTAATTACAAACAAATTAGATGTGATTTAGCATGTAGTAGTGATAAAAAAGAATTAAACCAAACGTTTGTCTCTTCTACTTTGTTTCCTTTTTCTTCTTCTTTTTTTTGTTTACCAAATGAAGATTGTGATGAATATACATTGTTTGATTGTGGTATTTTTGACGGCGACACGTTGACAGTAAACACCACTGAGCGTGTAGCACAAAAAAAAAAGTTATTGCCAGTTGCTGAGGATGACGTTGAGGTGTGGGAGGAAATTCCCTCAACGTTGTTGCAACCGACATCAGAGAGTTTTGCCGCTTTTACCACTACACGACTTTGCAAAAATGTTGGGAATATTTTATTGAAAAATGTGAATGAAAACACAAAAAATGTTGCGTGTGTTGTGTGTACTTTTTTGAACTCTACGGAAAGGAAAAAATGCGAGATGTGCGAGACACCACTTTAAGTCATATATACATGAATGTATACAATGTGTATATGCATATAAATTATGTTTTTGCGTTTGCTTACATTTTTGTTATTTGTTATTATTGTTATTAGCAATATATAGCTGAAATGACTTTATTATTATTATTATTATTATTATTATTATTATTATTATTTTGTATTTTTTCTAGTTGCCGTTGTTATTATTGTCCATAAAATAAAATTAAAAAAAAAAAAAAAAGAAAATGTGATGTTATATTTTTATTTTATTTTTTTTTTTTTAAACAAGCAAAGTAACAAAAGGTTTTTTATTTTATTTTATTTTTTTATTTTTATAATATTGGACGGAAAAACACACATAAGTAACGTATAATTTTATTGGTTTGACGGCTGTAACAAAAAAAAAAACTGAGAGAACTTAAATAAAAACCAAACAGGTGGTTGGGTGAACAGAAGAAAAACAAAAAAAAAAAAAAAAAAAAAAAAAAAAAAAAAAAAAAAAAAAAAAAAAAAAAAAAAAAAAAAAAAAAAAATATATATATATATATATATATATATTAAATAATAAAAACGTAAAACATTAAGGGGGAAAAAACAAGGAAAACGACAGCAACCCAGCAAAAGAGAAAAATAAAAAAAACAAAAAGAAGTTAAAGGAAAAATACAAAAAAAGGTAATTGTGACAGCAAGAAATAAACCGCAACAAAAGAAGAAAAACAACAACAACAACACCAAGAAAAAAAAAAAAAAAATAATAAGTGCTTGGCGGCTGGGAAAACTAAGGGACTGTCCGAGTGTGCGTGAGTTATATATAGCGGTATATAAACGCGTACACATTCATACATACGCAAGGAGAAAAACATACAAGGCGAGGCGCATATATATATATATATATATATATATATTATTTGTGGTTTTTCAGGGAAATAGTTTGAAACAAAAAATAAAAAGCATAAAGAATAACAAGTAAGTAAATAAAAAACAAAATCCTTTAAAAGTAGAGAGGTTTTGCATATATATATATATATATATATATATAGATTTTCATTTTTGATTTTTATTTTTATTTTTTACTGTTACCGTGTTGTAATAAAAAAAAAAAGCGAAAAAAATAATAACGTTAAAAGATATATATAAGAAATTTTTTTTTTAAATTTTTTTAAATTATATATATATTACTTATTTTTATTATTTGGAATAATAACAATAAATGCAATCTCACGCAAAGGCTGTGTTATTGTTACATGGCGGTGAGAGTTTTTGTGGTTACTCTTTTGGTTACGAGGCGAGTGTCGCTGGGGAGGTTGTGTTTTCCACTGGTATGGTTGGATACCCGGAATGTCTAACGGACCCTTCATTCCACGCGCAAATTCTTGTCTTAACCTCACCGATGGTGAACAACTATGGCGTTCCACCGCTAGACAAGGACAACTTTGGCGTTACAAAATTTTTTGAAAGCTTCGATGGCAAAATTCATGTAAGTGCTGTGGTTGTTTCGGAGTGCTCTGAGGAACCAGAGCACTGGCAGATGCATGAAACACTTGGACAGTGGTTGAAGCGGAATAAAATTCCTGGTATAATGATGGTTGATACACGTAATATTGTGTTGAGGCTCCGGGACATGGGCACGGCGCTGGGGAAGGTGGTTGTAAATGGCGTTGATGTGCCATTCGATGACCCAAACACACGCAATTTGGTGGCGGAGGTTAGCATAAGGACGCGTCGCACATATGGGCATGGTAGACTTATTATTTCTTGTGATTGATATGGGCGTAAAGATGAATTCTTTGCGTTGTCTTTTGAAGTACGATGTGACACTTATTGTGGTTCCACACGACTGGGACATTACAAAGGAAACTTACGACGGTATTTTTATATCTAATGGCCCGGGTAATCCGCAGCTGTGCTCCAAGACCATTGAGAGCATTCGTTGGGCTCTCACACAAGAGAAGCCCATATTTGGCATATGTATGGGCAATCAGATTATTGCGCTTGCCGCGGGTGGCACCACCTTCAAGATGAAATACGGTCACCGTGGACAGAACCAGCCTGCAACATGCAGGAGCAATGGGCGTGTTGTTATCACCACGCAGAATCATGGCTTTGCTGTGGACTTTAAATCGCTGCCACAAGATGAATGGGAAGAGTTTTTTATTAATCCAAACGATGAAAGCAACGAAGGCCTACGTCATCGCACGAAACCTTTCTTCTCCGTGCAGTTCCATCCTGAGGGGTGCTGTGGCCCACAGGACACAGAGTACCTTTTTGGTGACTTTATCGAAAATGTCAAAAAGTCTAGAGTAAGGGAGGACTCGAGGTTTAAGCCCCGTAAAGTGTTGGTGTTGGGTGCTGGTGGAATTGTCATTGCGCAGGCAGGCGAGTTTGACTACAGCGGCTCGCAGTGTCTTAAGGCACTGCGCGAGGAGGGCATACAGACTGTGCTTGTGAACCCGAACATTGCAACCGTGCAGACGAATGATGAAATGGCTGACTACATTTACTTTGTGCCAATAACTGTAGACGCAGTTGAGCGCGTGATAATGAAGGAGCGGCCTGATGGAATTATGCTGGGATGGGGGGGCCAGACCGCGTTGAACTGCGGTATTCAGCTTGAGGAGCTTGGCATACTTAAAAAATACAATGTGCAGGTTCTTGGCACGCCCGTTTCCACTATTGCTGTAACAGAGGATAGAGAGCTGTTTCGAAATGCACTTTTGCAGATTGATGAACGGGTGGCTAAGTCTGTGGCTGTGAAAACTGTAGAGGGGGCAATAGGGGCTGCAGGTGATATTGGCTTTCCGCTGATGGTGCGCGCGGCGTATTGTCTTGGCGGGGAGGGCAGTGGAATTGTATACAGTGAGGAGGAGCTACGCCACAAGGTTGGGATTGCACTCGCCGCCTCGCCGCAAGTGTTGTTGGAGGAGAGTGTGGCAGGCTGGAAGGAGATTGAGTACGAGGTAATTCGCGACATTTACGATAACTGCATCACGGTTTGCAATATGGAGAATTTTGATCCAATGGGCATTCACACAGGCGACTCTATTGTTGTGGCTCCGTCGCAGACTCTAACCAACGACGAGTTCCACATGCTGCGTACCACCTCTCTTAAAATTATTTGTCACCTTGGCATTGTGGGCGAGTGCAACATTCAATACGCCCTTGAGCCAAATTCGCACCGTTATGTTGTTATAGAGGTCAACGCTCGTCTTTCGCGTTCTTCAGCGTTGGCATCAAAGGCAACTGGCTACCCACTGGCGCATGTTGCAGCGAAGATTGCACTTGGCAAAGGACTTTTTGAAATTGCAAATGGGGTCACCAAGACCACTATGGCGTGTTTTGAGCCGAGTCTTGATTACATTGTTGTGAAGGTTCCACGCTGGGATCTTAATAAGTTCAACATGGTTAGTGAAGGGATTGGGTCAATGATGAAAAGCGTTGGTGAGGTGATGGCGATTGGCCGCACATTTGAGGAGGCGTTTCAGAAGGCTTTGCGCATGGTGGACCCCTCATACATAGGCTTCGATGTCCCTAGTCGACTGGATGCAAAGAAGGGTTGGGATTACATGCACGATTTAAAGGTTGTAACACCCGACCGCATTTTTGCTATTTGCCGCGCTTTTCAAGAAGGTGTCACAGTGGAAACACTACATGAAATTACACAAATTAACAGGTTTTTTCTTAGGAAGTTGCACAAGCTCATTATCTTACAGGACAAAATGGTAAGTCTTTACAAGAATAAAATGACATCTATGCCTTATGACTTTTTATTGAATATGAAGGCTCACGGCTTCAGTGATCTTCAGATTGCTAAATACATTGGGTGTAGTGCAGATGATGTATATCAGCGGCGCATTGAACTGCAAATCACTCCAAAGGTTAAACAAATCGATACAGTGGCTGGTGAATACCCGGCTGTACAGTGTTGTTATCTCTATGTTAGCTACAATGCACAGGAAGACGACGTGAGTTTTATGGAGCGCATGTACGTTGTGCTTGGTTGCGGTGTGTATCGGATTGGTAACAGTGTGGAGTTTGACTACAGCGGTGTACTTGTTGCCCGTGAGCTACGTCGCCTTGGTAAAAAGGTGATTTTAATCAATTACAACCCAGAGACTGTCTCTACAGACTATGATGAGTGTGATCGTTTATATTTTGAGGAAATCTCAGAAGAGACTGTGCTTGCCATTTTGTCGAAGGAGCGCATTCGTGGTGTTATCATTTCACTTGGCGGGCAGATTGTGCAGAACATGGCGCTTCGCTTAAAGCGACATGGAGTGCCGATTCTTGGCACTGATCCCGTTAATATCGACAAAGCAGAGGACCGCAACAAGTTTTCTCGGATGTGTGACAGTATTGGTGTGTCGCAGCCGGAATGGATTATGTCAACAAGCGTTGAGCAGGTGCATGCCTTTTGCGAGCGGGTTGGTTTTCCAACTCTTGTGAGACCAAGTTATGTACTTAGCGGGTCAGCGATGGCTGTGATTGCGAGTGCCGCTGACATTGATCGTTATCTTTTAGAGGCATCTCTTGTCTCTGGTGAACACCCTGTTGTTGTTAGCAAGTATTACGAAGGGGCGATGGAGTATGATGTTGAAATTGTTGCCCATCGTGGCCGAGTGCTCTGCTACGCCATTTGTGAGCACTTGGAGCATGCCGGTGTGCATTCGGGAGACGCGACGATGTTTTTGCCGCCACAGCACACAGATAAGGAGACAATGAAGCACATCTACGATGCTGCTAGCAGGATTGCTGAGGAACTTGACGTGACTGGCCCAATGAATGTTCAATTTCTTCTGACAACGGATAAACAGTTGCGTGTGATTGAGGCTAACATTCGAAGCTCACGCTCTGTACCTTTTGTCTCCAAGACGCTTGGAATTTCGTTTCCCGCGGTGATGGTCTCGGCGTTTCTTTCGCAGCCTGAGTCTAATCTTGTGCCGATCAAGCGTGCGAAGATGACGCACATTGGCTGCAAAGCTTCAATGTTTTCTTTTAACCGTCTTGCTGGCGCTGATCCGATTCTTGGTGTAGAAATGCTTTCTACAGGCGAGGTGGGTGTCTTTGGTCGCGACAAGAATGAGGTGTTCTTAAAGGCGATGCTTTGCCAGAACTTTCGCTACCCAAAGCTTGGCGTATTTATTAGCTGTGATGTGGATTCAGTAGCGGAGGAGCTCTCTCCGTACTTTGCACGCATCGCTCAGCGTCTTCCTATCTTTACCTCAAGGCAGACAGCATGCATTCTTGAGAGCTATGGCATACAACACACCGTCCTGACGCAGCGTCACGAGGAGAGTAATCCCACTTACGACATTGAGGTTGCCTCAAAGAAGAAGTTTGATCTTGTTATTCAACTGCGCAACAAGCAAAGGGATTTTATTTTACGTCGCTGCAACCGCGAAACTGCCCCACCAGATTATTGGCTGCGGCGACTTGCTGTGGATTACAATCACTCTCTTTTGACCGAGCCAAATGTGGTGCGAATGTTTTGCGAGACCATGGATCTTTCCGTGCAGCATATCGTGATTGAGCCATTCAAGCACTATGTTCCGCTGGTGTACCACAAGATGGAAAACGACAACTATACGATGTTGCACCGTCACAAGGTTGGTTTGTGCATTACTGGAGCGAACGACAGTAAGGTACTCGCGCTGCGCCTAAAGCAGGAGAAAATTGCACTCACCTGCTTTCACGCAAATCTTGGCGGGTTCAACGCCAACAGTGAGGAGCTTGCAGAACAGTTTCGTGCCATTGGCGTTTGCGTGGAGGTTGTTGATCTTCGCTGCGAGATGGCGGAGCTCGGTTTTGACATGGTGATGGCCCAGCTTGCCGATGAAACAAATAACTGGTATCTGCCAATGCTCAGTATGCACATTATGGGGGTGCACCTGCTCAAGGCAATGCGTGGGCGCGACATGACTGTCGTGGCACAAAGCTCTTCACGTGTGACAAACGATGTGAACTTTGAGAAGTATGTTCGTTGTTATTTTCCAGAGATGGGTGTTTACAACCCATGGCATGATCAGAGTCTTGTCAGCGAGTTCCCAAGCGAGACGCACAAAATTGCTTATTTGCGCGAGAACGGTATTGAGGCCAGGTCATCTTCTGAGGGACACAGCAGTTTGTGTGGCATCGTGTACCACACGAGCAATGCACACAGCATGCCGGCGCCGCAGATGGTGCGCCCACTGCGTGACTGTCTTTCTGCGCCGGAGTTTTGCTCAATCACATTTCGCCGTGCCCGCTGTGTAAACATCAATGGCGCTGAGGTGACCCCGCTGCAGGCGCTGCAGATGGCCAACGATATTGCCGGCCGCAATGGTATCGGACTTGTGCGCACGCGAGAGAACCAAATGTACGAGGCTCCGGGCATGACATTGCTGGCAAAGACTCTCAGCTTTTTATACGATGTGTGTTTTGATCGCAGCGCCGCCCACATGTTCCGCACGTACTCGGGGCATATTGCGTCGCAGGTAGCCGCGGGGTGTCTGCTGGAGCGGCACACGCAGTCGGCGCTGGAGGCTATCCGCTACTTGACACAGGAGGTCGATGGCATTGTTGAGGTGGAGCTCAACCAGGGCGAGGTCATATTTCTGAAGATGTCACAGGTGAAGAAGGTGGTAAGGGGACGAGTGTCGAAATTTATTGTTGAAGGGGAGTTGGAGGACGTCTTTCAGCCCGGCAATGGATCATTCAGCGATGTGGAGTGGTGAGTAACGATGTGGGAGAGAGAGAAATATATATATATATATATATATGTATATATGTATATATATATATATATATATGTGTATATATGAAGAGGAAAAAAAAAAATTCTGCATGTGTGTACAATTTTTGAAGGTTGAGGGAAGGGTGTCGATGAGTAACCAGCATTGATAATAATTATAATTATTTGAAAGAAGAGGAAATAACCTTCCCCCTCCCCTTTCCGAAAAAAAAAAAAAAAAAAAAAAAAAAAAAATGCTAGGTAAATAAAAGTAAAAGCACTAAAAAGGGCTTAAAAAGATTGTTATTTTTATTTTATTTTATTTTTTTGTCATATATATTGTATTGACGAAAATATTGGTAAAGCAAAAATAAAATGTTGATAAAAGAATAGCGATAAACTCGCAGTTAAGATAAAAATGTGTGGTGTTTATAATAAAGGTTGGACGTCTAATGATATTATTATTATTATTTATAACACACTGAATTTGTGTTTAATTTACGTTTATTCACACAGATATCCGCAGAGGGAGGAGGCAAAAAAAAAAAAAAAAAAAAAAAAAAGGGTGATGGAGGTAACATCTTCAAGCTTTGTCAAGTGCCGCCGTCTGGTGATGTGTTTTTGGTAAAAAATTAAAAAAAAAGTGAGAGGCAAGAACAAAAAACAAAAAAGTTATATATATATGTATCTATATATATATATAAAGAGAAAAATGATGATGGCAAGAACAAAAAAAAAAAAAAAAGTATCTGTAGGCTAGATATTTTATAAATTTAAAAACGAAAGTGTCCATCTATTATTTAACTTCAGAAATTTGTTGCGTTTCACTTGTTTGGTTTTGGTGATATTGTTTTTAAAGGATTTTAAGCTTTTATGAGCTGTTCGATTTAATGAAAAAATAGCTTTATTCTATTATTTAATTATATATATATATATATATATATATATATATATATATGCATATTTTTGTTGAAGCCTTAATAATGTGTTTTTGAACCTGATATTTTTACAGCCACACAAATACGTATCTTTATTTTTAAAAACTAAAATAACAACAATAACAAACCAACAAAAAAAAACTATAAAGCAGCAAAACTATAAAATTATAAAATTACAAAAGAAAAAAAAAAAAAAAACAAGAGGTAAACAAAAGAAAGACGTTTTTATGAATTTAATATATATATATATATAGATATAGATATATATAGATATATATAGATATATATAATATTTTTTATTTTTTATTTTTATTGAAGGGATGATATGCTGCGAGCGTTGAATTTAGGTTGTTTTATTACTGCTGTTATTATTGTTTTTTTTTTTTTTGTATGTTGTTACTTTATTATACATATCTATAATATGTTTTTTTTTTTTTAATTGAGTAACTTGCAAATATCTTATCGAAATAATGTGTTTGGAGTTTTTATGCAGTTAACCAAAAAAAAAAGTAAAAACAGACTTAAAAAAAAAAAAAAAATGAGTTTAAAAGTTAGTTTTCTTTCTTATGAGTTTGAAAATCCGTTTATGAATGCTGCTGGTGTTTTGTGCCGCACGGAAGAGGAGTTGCGTTTAATGACATCTTCCACCAGCGGCTCACTCGTGTCAAAAAGTTGCACAAGCGCGCAGCGTGACGGCAACCCTGAGCCGCGCTACAGGGCCCTCCCGCTCGGAAGCATCAACTCTATGGGACTGCCAAACTTGGGCTTTGACTTTTACTTGCACTACGCCAAAGAACTGCATGACTACAGCCGCAAGCCTTTGTTTTTTTCTATTTCTGGTCTTTCTGAAGAAGAAA
Organism: Trypanosoma caninum; assembly: GCA_036321205.1. Classification (NCBI taxonomy): domain Eukaryota; phylum Euglenozoa; class Kinetoplastea; order Trypanosomatida; family Trypanosomatidae; genus Trypanosoma; species Trypanosoma caninum. The sequence continues at coordinate 848 of JAWVMR010000006.1, read as the reverse complement.
ACGCGGAGATGGTGACAAAACTTGCGCCTGTGGCGCGGGAGAAGAATATGTTGTTGGAGTTGAACCTTTCATGTCCAAATGTCCCCGGCAAGCCGCAGGTTGCGTACGACTTTGCGGCGATGCGTGTTTATTTGGAGAAGGTCTCAGCAGCGTACGGGATTCCATTTGCTGTGAAGATGCCGCCATATTTTGATATTGCACATTTTGACATGGCAGCTGCTGTTTTGAACGACTTTCCGCTTGTAAAAATTGTAACCTGTGTGAACAGCGTTGGCAACGGTCTTGTTATTGACGTGGAAAGTGAGTCAGTTGTTATCAAGCCAAAACAAGGGTTTGGTGGAATTGGCGGCAAATATATCCTACCCACAGCGCTTGCAAATGTGAATGCATTTTATCGACGCTGCCCAGAGAAATTGATATTTGGCTGTGGTGGCGTTTATAGCGGCGAGGACGCTTTTCTACATATTTTAGCAGGCGCATCGATGGTGCAGGTGGGGACTGCGCTTCATGAAGAGGGGCCAATTATATTTACTAGACTTGCAAACGAGCTGCTGGAAATTATGGAAAGGAAGGGATATAAAAGGCTTGATGAGTTTAGGGGGCGTGTTAAAACAATTGACTAGGAAGGTTTTTTTTTTTTTTTTTTTTTTTATTTTCTTTTTAAAGGGCGTTATTATTATCATTATTTTTGTTTTTAGTGGTAATTGGTGATGGTGAGATGACTTCGAGCAAAGAAAAAAGGCTTTTGGTTTTCAGTAAGTATTATTCTTATGAGTAATATCAGTATTCTCCATTGTTATCAATGACGTCCGATATGAACGCACGCACGCAAAAAAAAAAAAAAAAAA